>VXBO01000765.1:263726-278044 GCA_013400135.1 Rhinoptilus africanus | reverse complement strand
CCGGCGGCCCCGGGAGAAGGCGAACTCGGCGTCGATGGAGGCGACGGGGCAGCGGGAGGCTCCCGAGAGAGGGGAGAGCCCGCCCCGGGGGAGGCAGGGTTGGCCCGTCCGCCCCTTCACAGCGACCCCAGAGGGGGAGTCTGGGCCGGTGGGGAGGTCCTGCCTCTCCCGTGGGGTGGTCGCCCACGTCGCACTTCGGTGGCCAAGGCTGAGAGGTTCCACCGCCCTTTCAGTGTCCCGGGGCGGCCTTGAAACCTGGCTGGCCCTGAAGCCGGCCGGTGTCCAGGGCAGCAGCCGGGCCGGCCCCGCGCCCCTTGGCAGGCCCTGGGGGCAGCGCAGGGCTGCTGGAGGTGGCGAGACGGTGGCGGGCGGCCTGTGCTGCCGGCGGAGGCCAGGCTGGGCGGGTTGGCTCACCAGCGGTGGCAGCTCCCCTGACAGGGCGCCAGGCAGGGCAGTAAGCTCCTGCTGGACTCTTTGCCCCGCTGGCTGGATCCCACCCACCTTCTCCCTTCAGCGCCCAGGTCTCTGGGTGCCATTTTGCTGAGCAGCCTTCGGTTGTCTCTGGCTGGGAGCAGAAAGGGCACCTGGGAGGGGAATCCTCTGTGCCAGAGCTTCCAAGCGAGCGCGCTTCAAGCAGGGGGTGCTAAAGGTGACTTTTGGGTATCCCGCTCTGAGTTATCGCTTTCCTGGGGTGTAACAGATGGCTGGAGTCAGCTGTGGAAAGGGCACCGTAAAGCAGAGGAGCGCTGGACCAGCTCCCGCCGGGGTGGCAGCCAGCCCCCATGGCTGCAAGCCGGTGAGGTGTTTGAGGTCAGGCTTGCCTGAACTTTTGAGATTTGGTCTCCATTCCTCTAATGCACTTTGGATTCAAGACAGGGGAATTCATCGATTAGCTAATGTCTACTCAGTACTTTGAAGATGCGAAGTCTTATGAAAGCGCTGAGCTTTATTAATTTCTGTTTGGATGATTTGGCTGGACAAAAAAGGTGTGGGTGGTTGGGATTTTTTTCCCCTCACATTTCAGTAGCCTTGAACAGGTTGCAGCTTGTGAGGAGACATGAACAGTTAGTATGTTTCTCACCAAATGTGTGAACAATTTATTTATACTCATCAATCAGGGACCTTCCTGAATTTATGATTTGCTCCTTTAAAGTAAATCTTTTTGTCTTCCACAATTCCTGTAATGTTCTTGTATATGCAAATATTGATATGTCCATACCTTAGAGATGGACATGGGCTGCTATTTGATTTACTGTCAATTCATTATTCATTTGCACCTAGGTTTTCTCAACAACCTTTTTAAATTTTCCCTTTTTTCCCCCTATGTACGTGCATGGGAATAAACCCATCAATTTATAGCGAAGTAGTGCTCTGGTGTGTGATATCTTTTTTAGTACCCGGGATGAGAACATTAAGGAGGGGTAGCACTCAAAGCAAATTTTTTAGAGTAACTTTCATTGCCAAAAAAAGACCCCAACCTAACAAAAACCAAAACCCCACCAAACAGGAAATGGGAAGTAGTATACTGAGAAACATTGCCGTTTATGGGCGCTAACCCTGTTTAGGTAAAAAGACTTGTTAAAACCCCGGATCTATTGGTTTGTCTTGTACAGTTGAGAAAGCCACGGAAAACATTGTGCAAAGCTCTGGAAGAACTGCACAAATCTTTGTTTCAGCTGACACTTACTTTGGGCTACTTTATCGACTTTTTTTTTTTTTCTCTGATCCCTTCTGTCCCTGCAATGGCATATATCAAGAAGCCTCAAAGCACATGGAAACCTGAAATTACTTGTAGTTACTGTGAATTTGTTATTCTGTCATTTCACTGAAAGAACTTCGGAATCAAGATATGCTGATTCTAGAACTGGGTTCCAATGTAGTTGTAGAACAAATGTTTTAAGGTATTGTAAGAGTGCGCTATCTGGAAAAGTAGAAAAAGACGTATAAAGAAGTGTATAAAAGGCAAAAAAGGTGCTTTTGCTTATACAGTGGTAAGAATCTAAGTAGATCCGTGATCTTTAATTTGGCCTAATAACGAGCCTGACAAAGCACTGTGCTGAGAGCTTGGACGTACACACCTGGGCATAATACACAAGTAAGTTACTGCTGTTCAGGGCTACTGAGCAGTCTCCCTTTCCTCGGTATTGATTCATTAAGGAATGCTGTGTAGGCAAATTGCTCTGGCCACACATACCTCTCTTTCACCCTTAAAGCCCACAGCTACCAAGAAGATCAAAAGAAACAGGACACTATTACTTGATATGTGTGCAATTGTCTTCCTCAGAGGCACCCAAGCTTTAGTACATTTCTGAGTCTTCTTTATCGACCGGGAGTAGTGTGTATAGTGTGTATACACTCATGACTCCGTGTTAAATTGTAGAAAGGGTTTATAAAGTGTGTCCTTGATTGGGGGTGGGGGGGAGGTGTGTGTTCTGAGCGCACTTGGCAAAAGCATGACGGAATTGGAATGATTTATTCCTGTTCTGTCTCAACCAGCAGAAATGACATGTAAAACTTTCTGTGTGGGACTAGGAAGGATGTAAGTATGAGCACTCATAGACCTGGGATTTTTTTTTTTCTTAAGGCAGTAGTAACATTTTCAGGTGGATTAAGTATTTGGAGGTAGCTGTTAACATAACAGTTACAAAAGCTGCCAGATTTAGAGCAGCAGATTTATTCCTGCATACCCTCAGCAAACTTGCCAGGCAGTTGTACTGATCCCTGCTGTGTAGCTGCTGAGTGTGTGTAATCTCAAATATTTCTCTTGACACTTTCCCTGAAGGTAGAGTCTGGTATTACTTTTCCCCTCATTCAGGTGAGACAGGGTAAGGGATTTGCCCAGTATCAGATACGGAAATTGAAGCAGATTTCCCCAATATGCTGATTGTAACAGTTTGAGGTAGCAATTTCTTTCCCACAAGTTCTTGCAGAGTGCATCATCATCATCTGTAAAGATGATGATGACAGCAGCCCCTCGAAGCCATTGGATGTCACCTCTGCAAAGAATGCCACCCTCAGTGGTACATTCACAGATGTTCTTGTGACGTGAAAACTCCCAAATACCACCATAGTGCCTAGTGCTTGTGTGATGTTTCGCATGGCCAAGACATTGGACAAACAGAGAGTGAAAAACTTGAGTTACTTCACTTACAGTCACCGCAGAGGTCACTAGCCACTCTCACCTCTGCATTCAGAAGCATTTTAAAGAGTACCTAGTAATCAGAGAACTAATTCTATTTAATGAAAACTAATTTTGAGGATTTTGAGGTCATTATTATTCATAAGAAACACCCTGATAATAGAATATCACCCTGGCTGCTAAGAACAGAGGAAATGCGGGATGCAACCGAGTGACTGTGGCTGAACGCTCCACCTTTAAGTGCCCCTAGATATATCAGAAACCAAATTTCAATAGCTAGTGAAAACAAAAAGAGCTTTCTTCCTTCTGTGCTTTTTGTGTGCATTGGGTTTCTTCAAAAGAGGTTGATCAGGCCAGCATTTGTGTACTAGACTTCTCCCTCAGCTTCCTTTCTAGCTGCTCAGAGAGCACTGGAAGATTTTCATTAAACCCAGAAGGACTAGAAATGTATTTTTTAGATTTGGCAGAAATTGATAGCAGTTGCTCAGGAAAACATCCTACTTGCAACAGATTTTTCAAACCCTATATATGGCTAGATAAACATCTAAGCATTTGGTATCTTACAGTCGTATTCTAAAGCAAAACAAAACAAAACAAGAAGAACTTTAAAAAGCTGCATCTAAGACCACTAAGTGCAATGTAACAGAAACGAGGAATTTTGAGAGCCTGGTTTCTGATGTCTGTTTCATGAGAATTCTTGATGTCTAATTAAGAATGAGCTCATTAACTTTTTTCAGTTGAAATATTAATAGGATCTCTTTTCTCTTTCCAGTTTCCAATTTTAAAGAAAATTGTGTTTTACGATTTTCTCGACCTTTTTCCCCTCAGTAAAGTTTGGTTGAAACTGCCTGGTGATTTCAAAATTCATATCAGGGAATGACAGATAACTGTTGAACATGGGTTGGGTTTTTTTCTTAGGAAATTAGACGAAGAGGAAATCAAGTACCTGAGCTTAAAAATTATGATTTTTTTTTCATAATTTCAGCATTCAAATATTTGCGCACAAAAATCTATAGAGAAAAATACCTCACTGCTCCTCTTAGGATGCCACAAAAATCATTATTAATACAAAGTCTGTGGATAAATTCCCTTTCACACAATATTGTAACCCACTCACATTATTACAGTAATTTCTTCCTCCTAAATGTACACGTAGTACAGGAAAATATATCCTATTTGTAAAATCACTTAGAAGCATTCATCACTCTCGTGAGTATTCCTTTATGAGTAAGGAGGTATAACTTTCCTGAATTTAATTGTTGCGGAAGTGTCCAGTGAAAAATGGCCCGATGGTACATAATCAGAGCCATGCTAAACTTGGTTTTTGTTAGAAGAATTTGTTAACTTGTGCAAAAAGTAGATGAGTACAGTTGCCTCTTTTTCACTTTTTAAATTATGGTGAATGTAATTCGTGCTCAGCAGACTGAGACACTAATCTGTAGGGCCATGCTGCAAATAAACAGGAACTGTCATCTACCAGTAATTCTGAAGATATCAGATATACAAATTTATACTTTATCCTTCAGCCACAGCAAATATGGTAGACCTCTTGCAGGGGTGGATGTCTTTATAAAATAATCTCATCATGGGTCTTTGGTTTTTTTTTGAAAGCCAAGGGTTTGAGCCCATTCAGTCAATACCCACTCCACTGCCTGTTAAAGCTAGGGAAAAACTCTTTGGAAAATTAATTTAGTGAAGCCTGGGGGAGTCATTCTTATATTTTGCAGTTTGTAAGCAGGGAGAGAAGAGAGCAACACTGAAGGGCAGCTTCCTGCTCCTCTTGACTCAGTGCGGGTAGTAGGCGGGAGGGAAGAGGTCTGGTGAGGTCTGGCAGCTTCATCCAGTTTTTCTTCTCACAACAGTCCATGCCACTTCATCAGGAAGTTGATCTCACTAAGTTTCTCTGAAAAGCTTAGTTTAGTTAAAATCTTCTTAATGCCATAGCAAGAAAGATCAGTCAGTGAACACTGAAAGACCTTTGCGATTGTTCACATGGGTTATAAAATGGGCTACTTACACAGAGTGTCCCTGATTCTTACCCAGTTCCTCTTCTACCTGCCCCTCTTTGCTTTGGCATCATATATTCAGTCATTTAGTGGTTTGAAGCATTACAGCATTTTATGTTTATATGTGCTCAAACGTTTTAGCTCTTTTTTTTTTTTTTTTTTAAGCAATTAGCCATTTGTGCATTTTTATGCAAGCTCACTTTACTGACTGTTTTTGAAGCTTCAGCTCAAAATATTTCACAGGGTTGCAAAGCCTTTTAAAGAATTCATTATCATGAAATATTTTGCCAGATAATTCACTGAGACAAATGTGAAATGTGCAGTTGGGAAGGTAAAATTATAACCAGTCACATAAACCTGTCTTCATTAGCTCCCTTTCAAACATCTCCAAATGTTACCAATAGAGAAAGACATCATCCGAGCGTGGTTTGAAGCGTGAATTCTTTCGTTTTCAATTGGAATCTGCTTTATGTTTGAGAGGAAGGCTTTCATTTCCTGCATCTGAGAGTCATTTTTAAATGCAAGCTAACAGGAAGATTAGCCTTTTAAGGACTATTAGTGACTGGCCAGAATGGTGTTGGTGACTAGAACATAAAAGGGGAAAAAAAGAAAAATATAGACTTAAGTGAGTGAATAAGGGGCTGCATCAAACTATATTCTCAGCTGGTGTCAATTGATATGGCTTCCTTCCATTGGGACTGTGCCAGATGAGACCAGCAACAGATTTGTCCTGTCGAGATTCCAACTTTAGTCCTGGGCCACAACTTGAAAGTAGTTTTCTGATTGTTTAGTTTGTTCTTATTTTATATGCAACAGATAGAGCCTTTACTGATAACCTGTGGGACATTCTTCAAAGCTTTGCCATAAAAACTGTTAACAGCAAAGGAAATGCTTAACACTTATTGCAGTAATCAAAATATCTTCAGACACATTACAGGCCTTTATGGAGTTTTGATGGTTTTATTATTACTGCCATTCCTGCTTTAGTAAATCAGCGTGTCAAAGTTTTGTTTATTTATATGTCACAAGAATTATTGATGTATCTCTGGCTGTGAGCAGAAATGTATGAAGGGCCATGCCACGGCCTTTGGGTGTCTTACCGTTTTCTCCTTCTTCTGCGTGCCTTTTGTAGTCTCCCAGAGCGAGCTGGCCGTGTCCTTAATGTCACGGGGGCTGATTCTCTTGGGCTTCTGTGAAACTCTCAGCCCCCTTCCCAAATCATGGACACCCAAGCCTGGAAGAAGGTCTTCACCTCCCAGTAAAAGAAGTGGTTGCTAGAGATGGGAAACCAGATTCAAGAGACCCAGATTTGCATCTGTTTTGGCAATTCCTACAGTCTATTCAGATGTTTAACATATTCATATGTTTCTCCAGGCAAATGCAAGAGGGTTTTTTATGAACCACAGTCCGTAAGTCAGAAAATTGCTTTGAAGTGAGCCATGATCAATAGGAGGCTGAAAGAGGTGTCTCGTTCTGGTCATTGTACGTAATTATTGTAAAATTGTTTGACAGATTACAGACTTGCAGAAGCAGAGAGTTTTAGAAGCAAGCGCCACAACAAATGTGGTTTATGAATTTGAATTTTTTCCTCCTCAGTGAATGATAAGCCATTTATTGTACTGATTATATTTAACACTGAAGCCCTGTTGCTTGCAGTGTCCTACTTTGAATGTTTTAGGGCTCTTCAGCATTGTAACTTTGGCCTTGGCTGTCCATGTGTCTTGAAGATTTTGTGTTGCCCCATATTGCTGAAGTATATAAAATCTAGACCTGTCAGCTTCCCTCTAAGCCTGTCTCTCATGGCATTATAAAGGCAGTTCTGCTGCCTCACTCCTCAGGACCTAAAGTGACAGGGGAAAAAGACGAGAAAAACAGCAGGAGAAGCAGCCAGTATGTGTCAAGCCAAGGTGCAGTCAGAAAAAAGACAGTACAAGACAGGATAGCATGTTACTGCTGTAGCCACCCAGAAGAAGGTATGAATGAGAGAAGAAAAAGTTTTTGCTGAACGATATTATAGAGCATCAGAACAAACCAATTTTCCGTTAAAACCGCTCACCTGTCTTGTTTTTGCTTTTATCAAAATGAATTATTTGGTGGTCTTTAATGACTTTTGATTTGGGTAACTTGAAATGTCGAGGCAGAAGCAGCGGTTAAAGACAGAATGTCCTTGCACGCCTTAGTTAAAAGAGTTTTAAAAAGTTGCTATTTAACTTTGAGCTGAGGAAAATGAAGAAAACAAAGTAAAAAAAAGATGGTGTTTCCACTAAAGTGTTGTTTCCACTATTCTACAGGTATATCCTTGATATTTGACAGTTTGTTAATTTTTCTTTTGATCATTGCATAGGAGGGACTTTCTTGTCTTATCGTTAACTGAAATATCCAAAACTGTAATCCTGGTTTGGTAGTGCAGAGCAGCGTTCGTGTGATCAGACTTTACATGTTAAATGTTTTTTCATCAATAATCTAATATTTGTGTGCCATTACAGTATTAAGGCTTAGCTAGAGGCTTTCTGTACTGATAATGCATGTATTTGTTTCCTGGTGACATAATTTCAGTGCTTCGAACAATTTCTGTTTAACAGAACTGAAATGGTCTTATTATCCGCAAATGTAATTCTGTATAATATCAAAGTTTACCATAGATGGGCCACTTTAGCAAAGGAATACTGAAATGTACATTACTTAAAAAAAAGATGAAGTCTATATTAAAGGAAGAAAATAATGGTGACAATTTATTATGTTTTGTTTCTATCCTGACAGTACCCGTCTTCTAACAACAATTTTCATTGCATCAGTTCCAGAGTGCTAAATATGTAGTGTTTTGGCAAGATCATTGCCTCAAACATACTAGAAGTATGCTGGCATTGCTGCTCCTTTGACTTGCGTTTTGGGTGCAGGCAGCATTCATCAGTGCAGAAAATCACGTTGGTGTGCCAGGGTTTCAGACTACTGGTGAAGGCTTGTTCTTGGCAGGATAGCAGTACAGAGAGAAGGTTGGAAGGCATCCTCCTTCCAGTGCATCAGGGGTGCTGAGGACTAGTTTTCTGTCTACTCTGGAAAAAAATATTACTGAAATTATTATTTTATAAGCAATTAAGATTTGGTAGTTTCGTATACTTCTAAGAACTAGCAACAAAGTGAATATAGGTAAACATATCAGGGGGAGAAGAGTATTGTATTTATATAGGAGCATATATCCATGTATATGTTGATGTACATATATATGTATGTGTGTATGGGTATGTTTTTATACTCCAGCTTACCCTTTAGTCAATGTTTAAAGCTGTTTCTCTGTTTCAGAAAAGTGGGAAAAAACCTCAAAAAAACATTGAATCCTTGTTTATACTGTTTTTCTTTTTTTATAGGATGATCTGCAGTAGTATTTCTGTTAGCTGCTCTTACAGAGAATTTAGAATACGTCTACAAGGGGCAGTAGAGCATGAAGGCCGTCCCCAGCTCACCTAGACCGGGCTGATAAATCTATGAAGCACACTGCACTGGTGATTGCTCAGGTACTAAAAGGTATATCAGCTGTATTTGCCTGGCCCACTGCTGAGGATAGAAAGTTTTGTTCCTTCACAAAGCTAATAACTTGGGCTCAGCATCATCTTGAAGCTGCTGTAGTGTGTTTCACTCTGGCTTAACCAATGCCAGCCAGGCAACTGCATCGTGCTGTGTGGATGCTCCCTGTGATAAACTGGGATAGTGTTTGTCTTAAGCTGTTAAAAGAAAATATGTATTTCATCTTGTTCACTTCATATTTTATTTTTCTTACTGATCTTCATGCTCACCTTTCAGACCTGTGAATTTGTTAAACAGTATGCAGCAGAGTTGGACTGATGGTAGATGATGATAATTCCAAGGCAGGATGCAATGTAGCATGGAATAGCATGTCCTAAAGTTTTGATTCTAGTTGTAGTTTCACCTTTTGACCTGTAGCAAGTTCGTGTTAACTTTCGTGTTAACTTTCAGCTTTCCTCACTTGTAAAACTTGATGGTTAGCTCCTCTGTGAAGTGTTTTGGGAAATTCATGAAAACCAAATGTAGCTAATTAAGATGGTTAAAACCTACTAGATTTTTGGTTTGTAGTATGTTTCTACTAACGTGATAGGAGAACAATACTCTGCAAAGAAGGTAGAATTGCTCTACTGTGTAGAAAGTAAGGCTAAATGCTGGAATGAAACAGGAATTCATTTCACCTTAGGGGATGACTACAGTGCAGACATGTACATCTGAGGTAGTCATTATAGGCTGCCTTTCTAGTCAGTGGAGAACACTTGCCACAAGCCATTTATTTGACTTTTTTAGATGTCTGCTTTAAGGTGAGATGAATAATGCCTTATGAATAATGCTCGTTATATAATTTAACGTTACCTCCTGCCATAAGGTACTTCCAGCTGCTCTGTATTGGTTGTGGTTGCTTTTGTTTGTCTAAAGCACCACTTCCATAAAGTTCTTTTGAAAACTAATTTGGACAAGCAATCCAGTACTTGTAGTGGTGATACTATTTTTTCCCCCTTTTCTTCCCACCCATATCTTATGTTAACCTTCAAAAATAGTAAATGAAGCATATAAATAGCAGTTGAAACCACTTCTCATAGAATATCATCGTGTTTGAAAATATGTGCTGAGTGTTGGTCAGCAAGTGCTGTGAAAAATGAAAGGTAAATTTGGCACGCAGCAGTGAAATGCTGAAGTGGTGATTAGTCTTTTGACAAATAGATGAGTCTGGCTTGGCCAGCTGTCAGGATGGTTGTACACACATTTTGCTGATTCTGATTGCGTTACTTCTGGATCTGAACTGAAGTCAGAGTAATGACATTGAAGGATGTGTCACTGTTTAACAAGGTTATAAAAATGTGTGCTCTGTTTGTGCACCTCCTTTTGAGATGCGCAGTGGCTTTTCTTACCAGGTCTGTGAGTGGTGCCATTGCAGTCATTTACCTGTTAGTTGTAATGTGAATACAAGGTTTTTCAATGTATTTACAAAAATACATGTTTTGACCTCTTTGGAACTGGGATATTATTATATACAGAGAGGAACTACATGTTAAGACTGTGTTATTTGTGCAGGCTTGTTCTCATGAAATTATCGTTGAGTTCCCATATACACATAAATGCTGGCATTTTTTCTTGGAGCTGGCTTGGGAATCTGAGTTAAAAATAAAGGTGGATAATGGAACATGATGTATGTGTACATTCCTTGCCCCATTATGCTGATAGTCCTGTGTCTGACATTTTGGAGAAAATGTGAAAGATAGTGAGTAAGGCTTTGTGCATATCCCATGGCTCAGAGAAGAGGCTCTTCTGAGACTTGCGTGTTTTTAGTGGTGAGTATTGGAAAAAACCCCTCTACTTGTCCTGCCTTGTGAGAAGTGAGGCTTGAAAGAACTTTCACTTCTTTTACTGGTTTGAAAACATATTTGACCTCTGAGAAAGGAAGCCAGAGAGAGCGTTGAATAAGTTGATTTACCATCTCTTCAAATACCTCCTTTACTGGTTCTGTGCCAAAATCTGAAGTGCTGTAGTGACAGCAGCCAAAAGGGAGTGGGGATTTGGATGGAGATAAAGGGAAAGATTAAAAAAAGAAGTCTAAACCTGTATTTAATCCAATGGTCTCGTTATCTGAAGCTGGCCACTTCCAGGAGCTCTGCAAACTTTTCCTTTAGTGAATGAATTGAGCCCTGTGTTACAATGACAAATACTTCTGGGAAATACTCATATTGTGTTACGTTAGTGCTATAGTGAAAAAGTACAAACTGAATTAGATAGAAAAGATACAGTTTTTTACATCTGTGATGCATGTGGATTACGGAGGGAAAGATGACCCAAGAAAGTGGAAGCTATGTGTCTGAGTTGTTGAAAAGCAGGTTTTGGAATGGCATCCCAGGAACAGCTGCTGCTGAGTACAGGGGACTTGGCGGGTGGAGGAGGGGGGGAAAGGAGGGAGGACAGTGCAGTGTGATTATCAGTGAAATGTCCAAGTTTTCTTTAGTCCAAGAGAAAAGAGGGATTCATTAGTGTGTCTGATGGATTTACTACAAATGTTGCTTCTTGAACACGATTCTAAGATTTCTAAGATTTTAATTCTCATTGTCGTAGTTGACTTTTAGCTGGTTGGTTTCAGTAAACTTCTAGTGATTTAAACCAGCTGAGACACTTTTCCGCAGTCATCGCAGTATTATCCACTTGAAGTATGCTCCTGTACTACAAGCTCTCTGGGGCAGAGAGCTCCCAAATCATAAGAACAGTGTTTTAGGATCTCTTTGGAAGCAGATGTTTGCCCCTAAGTAACACTATTCAGCAGAATATATTCTAATTTGAGGATTCCTAGTAGTTAGGCATTGCAGAAATTACTTTAGCAGTACCTAGGTCACCCTTGTGATTTTGTGTTGCCTTTGGAAATTTTGGCATTGGGTGAGCTGTATGCTTTTTATAATTCTGCTTGAATTTTGTATCCTTTTTTCCCACTAGTTCATAGAAATTTCTGCTTGATGGTTAAAGGCTCATTAGGTAAACATGTAAGGCTATATTATGTGTTCACTTTTCCCAGACATTATCTTTTTATTCTGCCATTACAACCCCATGTAGGTATGTGGCGAGTGCATCCTCATTTAGATTTCCTGAAGTCCCATCAAAGCTGCAACTGAACCAAGTGTGGAAAGATGGACAGAGAAGCCTAAGCAGCGTCAGCAACAGTTTTGAGCCATCCACAGGGGTGTGCATAATGACAATCCCGGAGAGAAAGGTGGCACCCGTGACATCAGAGCAGTCACAGCAGGAGGTGGCAATTGTTTTTTAACCAAAGTGAAGAGCGAGGCATGGCAAAAGTGAAGGCTTTGGAATGGTGTGAGGACTTGAGAAGAGATTTTGAGTAAGTCTGAAGACAGAGAAGCTTGGCGTAAGAAGCTTTTGAGCGGCTGACTTGCTTTAATTAGGAGCAATGGATTTAAAGTTCAGCACGCTGATGGAAAATCATTCCCTTACAGAGCCCTTAGTGAGAATCTGAGTCCATTCCTTTTGTTGTTATTTATATGTTCTGGTGTATGGGGTTGTCATCAGAAAGAATGTTTGTTGCTTCTTGTTTATTCAGGTCAGGAAAGATGTTCATGAAATATGTAGTCACATAGTAATTATGTCATCACATTCACTGCTACAAAACTCTCCTCAGTGAAGAGGAATTTCCTTTACACCTGACGATAACATTTTTCAAAATAAAATATGTCAAAGCTTAGAAGTTTATCTTGGCAGAACATCATACCGTTAAAGCAAGATTGAATGTATCCTGTCCAAATCTCTTGCTTCTTGTAATGGTGCCTAAGGCTACAGTCCTCCAGATGTTGATACTACCAACATTTACATTTTGAATGAAAAAAACCTCTTGTTACCACAGACACTTTACAGTAGAAATTCTACTTTTTTTTTTTTTTTTCAGAACAGTTTGTCTGATGTAATGCAAAAAAAATGCAATGGGAAAAAAAGGTAGATTTTTTTTTCCCTCCTTCAGTATAATTTGTCCTTGTCAATAAGAATGAGAAAGAATGGGGCAGCAGCTCTTTCATGCCCCTTGCTTCCCAGTCCAGGTCAAGATTGCAGTATTTGTCCATAAATAGCTGAAAATTGCCTTATTCTCTAGAAGGAAACAGAAGGTGCTGCAGTAGAAATAGTAGTGAAAGAGCAAGAAAAACTTTTCCTTGCACTAACACTGCCCAGACACCATCAGCATTAAACTTAATGAGCCTTATTTACACTGGGTCAGCTCACACTGCTTAGCCTTAAAGGGGCCTTAAAACAAGTGAGAATGGGAACCATTTCCTCTAAGTTTTGGTAATTAGCACAACTAATCCCACGGGGGATCAAGAGATGGTGGTAAGACAGCTCCTTTTTCTTAGTTTTGTTAGATACCAAAGGCAGCTTTCAGCTTTCTTGCTGAAATGGTGCAGTTTTATAAGATCTTATGAATGAAAGGCAGGACCAAGTGATCAAGGGATGACAAAGCAGTGGGGTAACAGGACACTGAGAAGAGAAATAAATCTTTCTTGATGTATATTATTAGGAAAGCCATATGTAGTTCAGCAAGAATGGCTAGGCTTCAATTGGAATTAGATTATTTATTTTTATTTAAGAAAAACTATTGCCACATGCAGATCTGCATTGATTGCTTTGTCCTGCTCTTGCTCGTGGGTTTACCTATCTTACGTGCTTATGTTTTTTGTTGGGTTGGTACATGAGGCTTGAATCTGGTAAAGAGATTTGTGATACAGCTGCATAGACTGATTTTCCAGTCTGCTGCTACTGTTTCTGTCGTGTAGACTCTACATAGGAGCTTATTATGATTGAGTTTCAGCCTGAACAAGAAAGGCGTGGAGGGTTTCTGATACTTTCAGGACCAGATGTTCAGCTCACCATCCTCCAGCAAACGTCTTGGGGATGAATTGGTTGGACCACTAATAACAACTCCAAGGAAAGTCATGAAAACACTCACTGAACAGAACGTGTGTACATTACATTTGTCATGTATATATGGTTTTGCGGTAGTGAGATATATATGAGAAGAGACAAAGGTGACAAGTAACAAACCGAGTCTTCCATACAAGTAACTTATAAAGGTGAATGATTTTCCCAGATACTGTTTTCCCCCTTCACAGCACCTTTGCGTGGGAACACCTTACTAGGAAAGATACTGGGATTGTGATGTGTACAAGGTTGATTTACACGTTATACTTAGTCAAAATGAGAGGGGTCATTCTTGAAAAAATCACTTTAGATCGTGATTTTATATAGTGGCAGTAATATCAGAGATAGTAGGTTCAGCAAATAGACACACACACACACGTATGCTTCATAATGTCATATACTCTTGGTTTTGTGCTTGTGCTTCAAATAATTTCTGTTCAACCATGATATCCTGTGGCATGGATGGATGCTTGCTAGTAGAGCAAGTAACATAAGTCCAAAGTTAGAAAGGTCGTGGGTAGGGCAGTGGGACTGGGGACTCAAAGCTGGAAAATGTATTAACATAGTTTAATCAGTCATACTAAATTCCACTGTGGCATATTTCCTCAACAAATTAGTTAAAAGGATTCTGGGTTCTGTCACTGGAAAAGAAAACACTTAATCTTTTATTCTATAAAGAGTATTTTTTTCTTTAATTATTGCATCTGAAAGTATGG
>VXBO01000765.1:188909-263675 GCA_013400135.1 Rhinoptilus africanus | reverse complement strand
TGTATTTTCATGAGTGTTTTTCTCTAATGTTTAAAACCTTGTATTAGGATATCTAGCTTTTCCTGTAAATTTTGCCAGAGCTTTGTTGTGCAGCCTTGATCAAATTACTCACTCCTATGTCTCACTTTCACTGTATTCAGGTAATAGACTCTCCAGCTCTATCCTAAACTTCAGTGTGTCCGTGAAGTGCATAGCACAATGTGATGTCAATATCAGATGTAATTTCTAAGAATTACTGCAATTCAAACCAGTATTAATTATTTGGAGTTTGGCTAAACTACGTTATCCAGCATCTTCTCTGGTGAAGAGCCATTACTTCAAATATTGGAAGAACGTTCATGCAAACCATTGGCAAGCCAGTGTGGTTTTTGTCAGGACAGTATGTTTAGGTGAGCAATCCTAGTCGAGCAGCGTGATTCACATTCTGATTGTTCCCAAGGAAAGGCGTGCAAATGTGAAAGTGTATTATCAGTGAGATTCCTCTGAATAGTAAGGACGGTTATTTCATTTCTTAGATGACCATGCAGGATTTGTGAGCTACACCTTGAGTAGTTTGAAGCTAAAGTTGGAAACCAATTTAGAACTGCTTTAGTGTGGCCATTCTTATGCATCCGATGCAACTCCTGCCCTTCCTCCTCCTTTCCTCTGGAGGAAGGGTAAGAAAGGCACTTCAGGAGGGAATGCGGTTCCATTGCTATGTGGTGATTCTGTAATAATTAACAACAGCACTGTTGTTGAGTTGCACTCGTGGTACATTCAAATTGAAATTCCTCCGCTATTAGAGTGCTTGCTCTTTTTCACAAGTGCTTTGTAGAGCTTTATAGTTTATAAGCTTCAGAGTGGTGACATCCTGCCCTGAAATACAACCATAGTACAATTCGCTGTGTTGAAGAACCAAGGTATGATTACTTTTTTCTTAAGTAGATATGCCTAGTGGAGTTTTTAAAAGTACAGAACTAATTCACAAAGGTCAATAATTAGTGATATGATAAAAATAGGATTCCTCTAAATTACTCTAAAAGTTGGCCTATTTTCATCTACACCATTTAAATAGGTAATAATTTAAAGCCAGCTGCTTCTTGCCTGTTGCATTTCAGTATTGCTCTGTTAGTTTTTCTTTCTTCCTCCTGAGGATTAAATGTGTGTCCTATAGGCTTATCAGCTCTGACTTTTTGTATGTGACAATGCTCACTGTGATCTCCTAACTCATCAATCAAATGGGAGCCATAGTCTTGGGAAGTGTTTTAGAGAGCCTCTTTCTTGAATAGCACACAGTATTTCTGTACTAAGGGTATACTCTGCCATAAAATAATGTTTATGTTCCTTTAGTCTTAATACCATACCATTTGTGAGCACAAGTGCTGAAGCAATTTAGAAAGAGATGTTAATCCTCTATCCTACTGGGGAAGTAGTTTTATTACTGTGTATGCAAAGAAACAGGAAAGCAAAGCTTTGCTTTTATATTTTATTAGCTATCATTATAATGTTTCAGAGCCTTTTCTTGTATCAGTATTTGCAGATGTATAGAAGTCTTTCTTTATGAGCACACTAAAAAGAAATTAGGAAATTAATAATGTGGCTTCTGAATCCTTAGAAAAAGCACTTGCTTTAGAAAACGAAGAATAGTTTCAGCAGTGTGTGTCTCAACAATGAGGCTTACAAATGCCAGATGTAGAAGAATAACATTGTGCTTTGGCATTGGATTATGAAAGTAGAATGGAAACGAAAGCAGTTAGCTTAACTGCCAGGTAGAGGAATATCACTGTTGGTAATGACAGACATTTAAATATGAATCAAGTCCCAACATAGTATGTTCCTTTAGTAAAATGATTAAAATATACTTCAGGTTGTTTTTTATTTGCCCACTTTGAGGTATGCTTTCTGAGTTTTCTGTCATAAATCTGAGATAGAGAAACTGATGCAGAGATTTTTCAAGCGGTCACAAATTGTCAGAAGCCTGAATTTTAAGCAGATTACAAAGCATCATGAAATTCCATAGACTTGTGAGAGTTGATAATGCTGTGATAAGCAGTGTTCTGGGGTGCAAATTTCACAGTCTCTGAAATGTTTTTTGACTGGTGTTTGGAAACTGAAATTCTACACTGAGAAAATTGTCCTGTTGTGGTAAGGTTTAAGGATATATTTATTTTTTCATATATATTTTTGTTTGAATTTATACTATAGAAGACAGCTCAAAACATACTGTATAAGAATACTGAGAAATTACTTCCTAAAGGAGCTTTACCATGTTCAGTCCATCTTCCATAGAAATTCTGAAAGAACAGGATTTCCTATGGAAATAAGTGTTATCCTTGTTGTGAAAATTCACTATGTAAGAGTATATTTGCTAGTCACATTCTTAATCTGAAATATTGAATCCATCCAGCAAGTGAAATGCCCTTGGATGTAGATGGCCTTGGATTAAAAAAAGAGAGCATGACTTTAGACTGTATTCCGTAGGAACCAGTCTGGAGAGCCATGCAGAGCCCTCGATCATTGCTAATGAGTTATGAAAGCGGAGTCTAAATGAAAGCAGCTAATGATGACACAGATGTGGCACAAGAATCGCCACATCACAATTGCTGCTTCTAAACATTTAAATATCATGAGTCAGCTTTAGATTTCTGAAATTAGTCTTTAAGATGCTAATATATATGTGAGCTTGCTGGTTTTGCTTCTGAAAACATACAAGTTCTTCTCTCATTGGAGTTCACTGAGTGCTGATGTCTTTTTTGACATCATTAGGACTAGGTCAGAGCTTCCAAACCTTAAGAAACTGAAAATGATGTGCAGGTAAATTCATAATGGTTCAGAGCATAGTAAACTGAGATGCCCATACTCATGTTTCTTGTGGTCAGGAAAAAAAAAAAAAGAAAAAGAGAAGAACCTCTGCCTAAGATGCCTGGTTTTGTGATAGGTAGTGAAATGACTTGGATAGCTTATAATCATCTGAAAAAAAAATTACCCTGTCCAGTCTGAGATGACAGCCAGCATTACTTGTGCTGCAGATTTAATTGGTTAACTGAATATGTATATTATCATTAAACCCCCTCTAACTTAGCTATAAACTTTTGAAATATTTTCTACTGATATTAAATGCTTTTTGTCATTATACTTCTTGTTTTCCTGAGTTTTGGTTTCACTCAGCTGTTCCTGACCTAACAATAGATTTTATTTAAGTGCTGGGCTATGTTGATAATAATGAGGTAGTCAAATGTTATAGAGGAAAAGTTACAGCTGCTTTTTATCCACTTGTTGCTGACATTTAATTTGTTCAATGCATGCTACATGTAATATGCTGGAACAAGCAGAGAAAGATGTGGTTCTAGCAATGAGAGATTTCCCTACCACGGGTAGGAAAATGTAGCATGTCATTCCAGAGAAGACCAGGAGCCTCCTACACATGGTGGTGAAGGGTCTAGAACACAAGTCTTATGAGGAGCGGCTGAAGGAACTGGAGTTGTTTAGGCTGGAGAAATGGAGGCTGAGGGGAGACATTATCACTCTCTACAACTGCCTGAAAGGAGGCTGTAGCGAGGGGATTGTTGGCCTCTTCTCCCATGCAACAAGCAATAGAACAAAAGGAAATAGCCTCAGGTTGTGCCAGGGGAGGTTTAGATTGGATATTAGGAAAGATTTCTTCACTGAAGTGGTTGTGAAGCATTGGAACAGGCTGCCTAGGGAAGTGGTTGAGTCACCATCCCTGGAGGTATTTAAAAGACGGGTAGATGTGGTGCTGAGGGATGTGGTTTATTGGTAACTTGGTAGTGCTTGGTTAATGGGTGGGCTTGATAATCTTAAAAGGTCTCTTCCAACCATTATGATTCTATGTGGTGGTATCGTACCATTTCTTGTCAATAAGATTTTATGGTTGGCAAAGTTAAGCAGGAAAGAGATCCAAAATGAGACCTGCGTATCTGCTCCCTGTGCGTTTGTAGTAGGCCATTTCCAGCACCACTGTGGTGTGTTCAGTTCTGGATCTTGGTATGAATCCACCAAATGCCAGGTCTACTTTCTTATCTTCGCTAGGATGAACATTCATGGGTTTTGGCTAGCTTCTGAATTAGCTTGTTCAGGAAGGAGAGATTTGATATGCTTTTTGTTGGGTTTGAAATCATTAAGGATTGTAACAAGTCAACCTTCTTCACTGCTAGTCAAACTAGTTTGGGCTTGAAAGATAAAAAGAGTTTCTTTGAAAGCCATATTTGTAATGTCTGTAGGAAAGGTCTTCTGTTCATAATTCTTTCATGAATCAGTAAAAATGTTAATAAATACAGAGATGTTTTAGGTTGGTGACATGTAAGTTTAATTTGTACAAGCAAATTGCCTCACCATGAAGTGTAAACTGAAGAGGGGTCACATGGAATTAGCTTTGTAGTTCCTCGGTTGGTCCAGAATTCATTCGTCTGCTTGCATTTGCATCTTTTATTTGTAGTAGCTGCAGTTCCTCCAAGTGAAAAACTATGTCAGTGTCAGTGTTGAATGGTAATCGAGGATTTGATCTCTCATTATGCCTAAATATCCCTCTTAAAGAAACATTAAATTTATAAGGAAACTTCACATTTAAAAATAACTGTGCATTCCTAGTTCAGCTGTTGTCTGTTTATATCATGGTCTCTCCTGATGGAAAGACACTCTATTTTTACTCTAGAGTCCCAGGCTTACACAGTGCAAAGGATGTCCTCTTCCAGAACCAGTATCAGTGTTACAAAGCGCATAATGTTTCTCAAAATGACTGCAGAAGTTGAGGGAGGCAGAATATTGCTGGAAGAGAAAGATCTCAAAATCTCAAGTAAGTAAGAAAATGCCCTGCAAAAAATTAATTTTATGCCAGTCCTCCTTTTTCTTGGCAGGTCACTTTTAATCAGATAGTTAGGGAAGGATTGCATGTTCTTTTTTTTCAAGATGCCACAGTATTTTTGGACCTAAACTTAAAATCACACTAAGCACCGTAGCTGTAACTGGAGTCTGTACTTGTACCATGTGAAATATTATAAAAGAGAAGGTGCATATGTAACAAAGCAGGCATCCAGGACTAATGCTATTTTGATTGTTTTGTCATTCTTCCATAAAACAAGGGAATGATAATTATTACTCACAGAAGGATGTGAGATAAATTCATTACCTTTCGTAAAGTTCTGAAGTGCTCTCATGGTGTTGAAAAGGTTAGGAGAAACCCATAATAATCCAGGGTTTAAATGGTGTGCATATTAAATAAGGGCTAGGGAAACTCAGTAGTGTGCCTTATGGTAGAGAACAGAGGAGCAAATTTTACATTACCTGTGGGGATGTCTTCAGTGCCTTGAATGCTTCTGGTCATATTCTAAAGCATTTACTGCCAGACTATAGACAAAAGCATGCTCTCTGTATCTTTTGCCTGTGTTTTGCTTTTACAGATGCTTAATTGAGCATGTGTTTAAGCTCATTTTTAAGCATAGAATAACTTTAAATACAAATTTAGTCATACTAAAATCAATCTATGAACAGATTCATAATCTTAAATAAATAAATACTGCATCACTATATCATTGGATTGGAAGTAAATGTCTAAACTCTTTCCTGTTTCTAGTTAGTTACAACCATTTTGTAGGGCTTGTTGATCATCATGTTGCCAGGAGATGAGCAGAGAGAAGCAACTGGTTAGCAGCTGGTTGCATCTGGTCACAGCCAGGAGAGCACAGCAATAGAATAAACAATTCAGTTTTCAACAGCTGCATTTGCAGTTCAGTCTACTGAATCAAATAAGTGCAGCTTTCCAAGTATCATTTGTGAGCTAGAAACATAAATTATCTTTAGAAACATTTAGAAGTAATGAGAGAAAAAAACTCTCCTTATTTTACCGTCCTCTCCCTCTCTTCCTACTGTTATTTTTAATTCCCATCTTTGTTTTAAACATTGGAAACTTACTTAAACATTTTAATTCTTCTCTGTGTTTTGTACCTTAATGTACAGCTCTCCATTTCAGTTCCTAAAGATTCTGTGCTCTCCTGTTTCAACTCTAGGAGCACTTGAGTGCTGTTAAATATTTCCTGATATCCACCAAGGACCTTGCTACGGGTTTTTATTGTCCCTGGAAAGTCACCAGATACAGTATTGATGGGTAACAGTAGAAGACTTTATTAAAGAACAAAATGTATTTGGAACATGGTTACATAATGGATTGCCTGAATATGCTGCTGAAAGCTGGACAGAAAATGGGAGATTGTCGTACAGACAGCACACCTGGAGCAAAAATTGATTGTATCGTTTCTCCATCAAGAAGTCAGCAATCTCAGATGCTGAGGTTAAAGGAGGTTAAGTTGTCCCAGGATATTATAGTACTACTGTGATTAGCTGCTGGTTCAGAATCTCAGGGGAAGTTAATCTGCAAAGAACATTGAATCTAAGGCTGAATGTTTGTGACAGGTAAAAGAAAGGGATTGGTTTAGATCTGTAGTAGTTCTAGATGCTGGTAGTAAATGGTTCGAAAAGGTGGTCATCACAATCTGGCATTTGAATATACTTAATTATTCTGAACTGATTTGAAAGCTGTATATGTCAGAGTAAGTGCTGAACAAGTTCTTGGTACAAAAAGTCTTAAAAAAGCAGTGATCATGTGTTTTGGTCATTCACAGGACTGATTTATAATGTACATGAATAGCTACAGCTATGAGTACTCATGCTAACAGAGTTAGAGACATCTTAAGGGCGGTTTGTAGGTGAAAGACATCAGGTGGAGAACAAGACCAGCCCACAAGGGCATAAATGGCTCGTTTTTATTAGGAACAGTGAATGTTCAGAACAACCTGTGCCCAGCCCAGTCCTGTTCCTCACTTGCTGACCGACTTACTGGATGGACCCTGGACCTGCACTGTAGTTTGCCCTGTAGTCCTGTCTCTGGCCCTTCCTCCTGCTGTTCCTGACTGCATGGACCCCAGACATGACTCATTTCCTCACCGTGTCTGGGACTGCTGATGGGACTTGTCACTGTGACCAACCTGCTCCTGCTCAGATACTGCAGGACTGTGCCCTGGCCAGGGTGGTCACTGTCCTGCCTGTGCTGTGATCACTGTCAACTCTTGCTTCGTCTCCCTTGCGCACCAGTCCTGTTGTCAAAGACTTCTGTTGTCAAAGATTGTGGAAGCCCCAGATGTAGCCCACAGCCTGACCAAAATAGGTTCTACTGACCGAAAAGACAAACTCTATTCTAGACGACTTGAACTACAGATATAAACAAAAGACAGGAAAGACCAAATCACAAGTGATCAATGAACTTAGGACTCAAAGAACATCTTAATTGCAAGATGATGTTTGGGATGAACTTGCACATCCTGGGAAAGCACTGGTTGGTTAGAGAGGTGTGGTGCCCCACAGTATCTCTCAGCGCTGTTAAGGGCTCCTGTACACCTCACAGTGCAGTGCAGACTGAATTTGCAGAATTTACTGTGAAATTGAACCAGAGTTGCAAGAGAACTACCTCAGTCTTTATAGCCATGTCAGTCCATGTTATCTGCCTGTCTTGGAAAATAGTAGGTTGCAAAGAACAAAAAGAACCATAAAAGCACATGTATAATAGATTACTAAATCAGGGCATATGAAGTTTAGATGAGATTTTGGCAAATCAAAAAGCCTTTCAGGTTACCTTTCAGGTTACCTATGCTGTAGCTGCAGTTGTAGTTATGTAGTGCCTCCAACTGCTTTACATAAAGAGCTATTTCCAAAGCAGACAGGCAGTAGACAGAAAGGTTTGTCTAAGTTCCCAAAGAGCCTGAACAGTTTCTTCAAGCTGTTCTTATCTCCTGGGTAAATAAAAACTGCCTAATTATATATTTACTTGGGAGACTGAAAGGCTTTCTTCAAATTCATTAGAACTGCTTGCATAACTGATCCATATTTTATAGTGTTCAGGACTTTTTATTCACTTTTTCTCATAAACTGAACAAACATTTGGGGTCTGATTTCATAATCCTTGATTTAACCTATTTTGATTATAGTTGCCATTTTGTCTGAATAAGCACAGGAGGACCGTGCCCAAGGGTATATTGTAAAACTTCATATTACATGATGCTAAAATCATTTGAGTCTTTTAACAACAGTCTTTTCTATTTCAGATTGATGCGAGCCAATATAACATTAAAAAAATTATTTCACTTGAAAAAAACCAACATACTAGTATGAGTGTTAGGTTCTCATACATGTCATATTAATGCAACTTCTTCAATAGAGTATGCAGAATTTTATGGCATTTTGTTTACTTGTTCATCTGAACTTTGATATCTAAAAAGTAAGCGTCATGTCACAGTCAGAAGAGCAAGTGATTTCCTAACTATGGTTGTCACATAGCTAGATGGACAACTATATGTATTTTAAAAATTAACAATATTAAAGTCTATAAATGAGAATAAGCTATTTAACTTTCCACTCACTCGTGTGTGTGTATGGCTTTGGTTCATAAAGATCATCAGCCAGATGCCTGAAAACATCCCTCAATGAGTCCAGCTACCAAAATAGTGTATTCTTCACCCATTCCATCTTCAGTCTTAACCTAAAGAAATATTAAAGATGATTTTATTGACCTTATAAGCACAAATCTATCACAAATATGCTTTATTAAATTTTATTTTATGCATAGTCGCAAGATTGGCAAATGTAACATCCTCTAGATGCAGAAGCTCGCTTGTACCGGTGGAATAAATGTCTTCTGCTAGAACCAAGGCTGTAGGTAGGTTGAGTTGGTCTGCATTCATGTATCTTCTTGTTTCACTGGAAATGTGCTACAGCCTTAGAACTGAGCTTTAGGTTAAATGTCTGAAGGAGCCCGAAATCTCAACTCAGTCCATATAGAGCTCAGTTCAGTCCAGAATCAAAGAATCAACAGTTTGAGCAGGTTGAGACACAAGGAACAAAACCAGGAGGAAGAAAAAAAAAAAAAGAAAAAAAAAAGAACAGACAAAAGAAATGTTTGTTTCACTATTAGTAGAGTAATAAGGAGCTAGGACAGAGAACATGAACAATGTTAGAGGTCCTTCAGTCTAGTACCTCTGCAGAGGGAACGAGGGAAAGTGACTGGTCTGATCTGCCTGGCTCCTCAGTACACCTAATAACTGCTAGAGAAAGGAGTGGACCCAAGGTCCTTGATAACAGCGCATCGTTACTGTCCAAAGAGATTGCAGGAGTAGTTGCTTACTCTAGAATAAATATATTTCTCCTGATTTGTTACAGCGTTCCCAAAAGGACGGACTGAGTTAATGGAGCATTTTGATCCAGGAGACCTATACAAAAGTACTCCCCTGTGAGTGTGGAATTCAGCTCAGCTGGATTAAAAAAGGAAGGTGAGGTCAGTGGTGATGTCTTGAAGCAGCATTTAAATGTGTAATGTTAGCCATCCAAGTTAGAAGAGCATGTCCCCATGCCAGAAAATGACACTGATTAAACATACACATATTTTTAATACATACTATTGCTATTTCTTGATGTCAGTAACTCACTTGCACAGGTATGATAAATTGATGGTAATGTTTTACCGTGTGAGTAAATACAATGCTGGGGTTAGTCACAAGGTACAATCCTACTGTTTGTGAGTGAGGCATGGCACACTCTTATACAATTTTTTGATCTTCCAAGAAAGCAGACCAATGCAAGGGACATTTCCCAGAGCCATACAACTTTAAAGATAGTTAAATCTAAGCTCACTGTCATCACATAACAACTTCTAATGTCAAACACTGTGACTACTTAAAGAAGAACAGCCTTTCAGAGAATAAATGGTATTATTAGAAAATGTTTCTGTTTCCATTATCCTGTTGACCATTGTATTCTTTCCGCTCAATGTATAACTCGCCGTGCCAGCACTGAATCTGGTCCTGATCTAAACACAGAAGGGTGGGGGGATTTTTAAATGCCAGTCATTTGTTTGCTCCTCAAAGGAATGCTGGTCAGCTACCGAAGTCACTGTCAGCGGCAGGTAGAGGAATGTGAAGAATGCTTAGAAAAAAATCCATAAAATGTATCTCTTGTTTTCTTATCTCTTCTCTCACAACAAGAAGACACTTAGCATCACCCCTGTAATTGTCTTTTGGCAATTTGTTTCATTAGTACTTCCTGCCACAGATAGAACAAATTGTCATTATTCTTTTAACCTCAGTTTCTCCTTATCTAGTTAAGTAAATGTGGTGTCACCACAAAAAATACCTTCACAAAATATGCGCTACGGTCTGTAGGAGTATTGCAGTACCTCTATGAAAGCTGTCCCAGCAGTCTGATCCCTTTGGGAATGGTGTGCATTCCTCTGCAACAAGTACAGCAGCACTGCCTATGGAAAAGGCATACTTCTGTCAAGCTGGTGGACGGGAAAAAGAGAATTAGGGCTGAAAAAAAAAAAAGGATATGTGGGCTTTCAGCTAATGTATGTCGGCACAGTGCCATGAAGCTATGCGGGTTTATTACATGTAAGTGCTGATGCTTATGTGTAAATTAGGGCTGCCACCTGGCTGGTTTCCAGCTGTCTTGCCTGGTTTTATTCTGAACTTGCTGGCTGCTGTTGGAGCTACTGTACAGATTGGTCTGGACATTCTCAGCAGACATTTTTTTGGAAGGTGGATGGCTTTTTTTTTTTGTGTCGAAGGTGACTGCATTTTACCTGTATTTTAACAACAAAGTGCCACTGAAGTCACAGAGGTGATTATTCTGAAACTATAATGGTAGTTATCACCTTGACACAAAAAATGAGTCACTTAAACCAAAATGTAGTAAAACCAGGTTAGCTTAATCTAAATAAAATGATGGTGAAAAGGCATGTAATCTGTTTCTTTTTATAGCCTTTTTTGAATTATAACAGTTACATAGATGGATGTAGAAAATAAATTATAATAGAAACATATTTTGATGCTTACTGCATTATAGACCAACAGAAGCTAGGAGACAGAAGTTTCACTTTCTAAGAACTTTATAAATGTGTCTTTTCATCATTTCTTTCTTGGCTTTTTTTTTGTCTGGTTCTAGAGGTATACCAATTGATAAACTTTCTGTGCTTAAGTCAGTTACTAATAATGACCATTTTCTTTGTTTTTTAAGAGAAAGTTCTCAAAACTGTGTGTTTACAGACCAGTCAACATCCTTTCTTCTGCAGTGGCCAGTACAAACCAAATCAGTCAAGATGGAGAGTACAAATGCTGGATCTTTTAGTTAATTTTGTGTCCAAAGTATCTGAAGAATTCTATTATGATCTCACTCAACTGCCATTTTTAGGACAGAGGTGACACTTCCAAAGTTCAGGTGAGGGCCCAAACCTGTCCTCACAATTCAAAGGCAATGTCTGTATTCTGACCGTAGATAGAAATGTGTGGCTGTGCTACACAATATGAAGCCTAGCTGAGGTGTCTTTGGTCAATGGACCTTCTTGGCTGTCTGTTCTTGCATTTGTGAAGTTGTAGTCTTTCTTCTGGCTTTGAAATAGTCTTAGCAACCTGTAGCAGGCTACAAAAGATTTGTATTATCCTGCATAGATGAGAAAAAAGGGTGAATATTAATTCCAAGTAAGCTGCCAACCCTTTTTTTTTTCCCACATATAATAGTATCCGGATGTTCTACGACTGCTAGAAACAGCTCACTAGCACCTAATACTTACAATATGTGTATAAACAGAGAGGTCTTGTTTACATGCCAAATGCTTGCACTCACCCTGCTGTCTGGTGCGGGAAATAGAGTTGTGTGGCTGTGAGTGATTCCGGTCCTTTGCAAACATTTTTGTTCTGCAAAATGACTAATCAGATCATCATAGGTATTCGTCACATAGGGGGAAAAATGGAGATGGGTAACATGGGCATAATTAAAGGAAAATGTGAGTGCTCTCTTTCAGATCTGATTGAGTCTTAGCCCTAAGCACAGTACAAGTGTTAAAAAAGCCCCCCCGAACAGAAAAAAAATCTGTTTTGTGCTTCTCTTAATGTTAGATAATCTGCTGTGATCAGATGTTGAACTCATCGCAATATACTGTTCTAGTTTCAATAATTTTTGAACAAAAAGCAAAGGAAATTTGATGAGACATCCTCCTAGGTTTCAGGATCAAGATACTGTGTTCAGATAAGCTTTTAAATTAGTAAGTGCTTATTATCATCTTATATTCTAACAATTCATGCAACAAGTACAGCAGTGTAAAGCTGAGACAGCTATACCTTGTAAAGATTTGTACATTCTTAGCACAATTTCCTAGCAATTCAGATAACATCAAATTTATCACCTTTACAATATCTTGCTTTGATGTCTCTGGCATTTTTGTGTGTGGGAAAAAAGTCTTAAAGATGCTAAAGTTTATGAAACAACTTTGCCTTCAGGGGCACCGACAGTTCACAATCTGGAATGTATCAGCAACCCCCCCCTCAACAATTACAGGTTTTTTTTAAATTTTGCAACATTAATAGAGTTCGAAAGCACAAATTCTCATAAAAGTATTTACTTGCTGTTTATGTCTGTTGAAATTATCTGGAAAGATAATTTTAGTTAATGGATTTTAAATGTTCTATAACATTTGATCACTCTTAATATATATATGTTGAGTTTTATTCTTCCATCCCTGAAACTCATGCAATCTAGCTGACCTTTGTCAATTATAAACATTTTACTGCCGGCAGAGCAAGTTTTGCTGGCACCTCATATCAGATTCCTGAAAACAGTTTCGGAACTGTTTCAGATAACCAGGGAAGTCACAACATTAGCAGAGCATGTAGAAGGATGTCCTTGCTCGCTGTTCAGCAGCCATCTCCTCCTTGTTTTTCTGTAGGAGAAATGCTTCTTTACAATTTTCTCACAGCTGCAAGGAGCTGAATGAGCTTGGTCATGGCAATAACTCTCTGAACCCAGGAGGGGAACCAAGATATAACCCTGCCCCTTTTCCCATTTAGGACAATGTCAAAATTTCTACTAACCAAAACAAAGGCAAAAAAGGAGCCAGTGTTTTCTGTCTACCTGGCATGTTTCTTAAGTGTGACAGAGCAACGTAGTTCTGGTTTGTCCCCATTAGATTGCACATGTTGCTGTTCAGATACTCTGCATGCAATCTAATTGTGTGATGAACATGTCTTAAGGTCCCTATTTAAATGTATAATATTTACAGTTGAAACTTTTTAGCGCTGTGGATGAGCTAGTCTTGTCTTTTGCTTCAAAACATCTCTTACTTGCCTTTCAATACTTCTGCATTTTTCATGTGTTTTTTACAGTGGATTGTGTCAAACATTTTAATCTACATAAACTACAGTAGAGGACTGCTGGGGCTTTGGAAACTGAGCAAGTACAGGGAGGAGGCAGAAAACTTTGTTTGTGCAGTAGAAGTTCTATTATAGCAGATCATTGGGCTATTTTCCAGTGGGAGAGAGAGCTGTAAAAATAGGAAGGTCTGTAAGTCACAGCTAGGGCATCAAATCTCACTAGAATGCAAATACAATGTACAGTCAAACTGAAGGATATGTGAACAGACTAAATTAATGTGATAAGGAAAATGAGGAGTCAAGGAATTGCGTACTAATGCTAGGATCCCAGATGAAAAGCAGTAAGAACTGAAATTTCTAATAGTGAAGCGCTTGGACATGATCAAAGTATTAATGATAAGGAAAATGCAGAATTGCTCAGTATATATATATTTTTTCTGCATTTGGAAAGATGATCTATGGGTTTGTATCATTTAAAAAAGATACAGTCCTTCATCTATCTACCAGCCAACTGGAAACAAAGAAGTTTTGCAAAAAACATCTTCCAGAGAAAGTCTTTTTAAAATCTTTTTTTTACATCAAAGAGTCCTTAAATAATTGTTCCTTGTATACCTTGTCTGATGGTATTTACTTGTAACTTCCAGAAGAAATGTGACAACTTCATGAAGCTGCTAAAGAGTTAGTAGAGTACCGCTATTCATTGAAGGCAAATAGGAACACTGGAGTAACCGCAGGCTGGGTAGTGTGACACAAATCCTAGGAGGGAGGGCTGACATGGGATTCAGCTAAAAAGACGAGGAACATAATTGATCAAGATCATTTTCTGAAAATAAATTTTTTCTCAAATAATTTAATGTGATACTTTGACAAGATTATGATTATTTGTGAAAACAGTTGTGTGGCTATATTTGGACTCCTGTAGGGTGCATGACTTCGTATCACCTGACACTGTTATTCAAAATACAGCACAGTACACTAGCAATAAAGCATAACACCAGATTAAGAGATGGCTAACTGACAGATCACAAAAATAGCTGTCAATAGAGAATCATCATGCAGGTGTCTGGATTTCTGCATTAGATATCATCTCTTTCAACATTTTCATCAACGTCTTGGAAGTTGATAAAATCACTACTGATGAGATCTCCATCAAATACAATAAAGGTTGCCCTGCAAACTACTGACTTCTTCAGAAAAATAAATTGAAACTGCTTAGGAAGCTGGCCTGTGCCAAAATGTTTCTAACACCAAGTACTCGGTTTGAAGATCTCTTAAGGTTTTCTCATCTTTCTTTGATCCCTCTGCATCTCATCTTTGGGTGCTCTCATTGACGTAGAGTGGTTCAGCTGCTAGATGTCTTATGAGTTTTCTGCATTCACAAATACACCAGTCTACTCCAGACATGATTACTTGGATACATCCATACAAAAGAAAACCTCCCCGCTCTCTCTTTTTGATGGCAACAATCTCAGGCTGGCCATTTCCATCATGTTACGTTTTCTTCCTTTTCACATCAGGACGGTCTCATCCAAATTGCCCTTTGGGAGTGTTCCCTGACCTTTGCTAGTTCCCAGGCTATTTTCTGGAGTAGTGGCAAGGTCAGAATGCTGGCAGGGACTACTGAGTGGTTTGACAGTGTGGGTGGATGAATTTCAGGGATGGAACCTGCACCTGCACTATATATTCGCGTGGATACAACCTTTCTGTGCAAATGAACATCCTGCCTTCTCTCTCTGACATCTTTTAATGTATACTCATCTGACAAATCAAATTCAGCATGGGTGAAGAGAAACATGTATTTCCCTGGCTGCCATCACTGCTTCTAACAAATATGTCCTCACAGCTACCGCTTTTCCTGATCTCTACCATCTCTGCCTGCCATGTAGAACGATAATCTCAACATCGCCTCCACCCCTAGACTCTCCCTCAAGCCTTGTATCCTGCCTTGGTCCATCAATAGCCCTACACAGCTTACACTCATAGTACAAAAATTAACAAAATAAATAATGAATAATAAGGATAAAATTGCCTGGGAGCAAGGAATTTGAAGTGCGCCTTGGAATGGGGAAGGGATTTGGAGCACAGGGAGAGTCGTAAAATAAGAAAGCATGATATGGATTTATAAACCATAACTGAAATACAGTTAAACATGAACTTTTAGAAAGATATGGGTATAGATAACCAGGGAATACGGGCACAGAGTTTATTTTATCGCTGCAAGTGACCCCTGCTCATTAGATGTAACTACCCATCCATTCCTTTTCCCCTGAAGAAAAAAAAAGTATGTATACTTTTGATGTTCACATTTTCAAAGATAGAAAAGAATCATAATAATATTCAAAGACTGGAGAGAATACCATAAAGCAGTCTGTTTGTCAAAGCTGACTGGATAAAAACATGTAAATACCTTCATGTTATCTGATACTGGATGAAAAGTGCACTTACTCTTGACAACAGCTAAGAGGTGAATAGGAAGAACCTGTTCCAACCTGAAAAAATGTTAGAATGGAAAGGAATGTTAAGATATTTGCTTCTTTTGTATTTAACTATTACTGCTTTTACATACTAAAATGTTTTTTCACTCAAAGTACTTAGTGTCACATAGGTTGCTTGGGCAGGCAACCAGAAAAGCAATGTCACTTTTATCACTGAAACAGCCAGGCAAAATTAGGGCATAAATATAGAATAGCCTTTGTTTCTGAGTATTGATGATTTGTTGGAAGTAGTGTCTAAGTAACATAACTTTAATGTGGTACTTTACCTCTGCCTGCAGCTTGTGTCTACTATTTGTTTATCCTTCCAGGTCTCCAGAAATGTGTGTAAAACACATTGAAATCATGCGCTATGTGGAAAGATTGCTGGAGATCTATAATGTAAAGCCCCTAAGCCAGTGCCTTTGTGCTGTAACTCCATTTAATGCAGTTGAGGTGAGCAAAATTTCAGCAGTGATGAAAAATGTAGCTCAAGCTGTTAATTTGCTAAACAACACAGAGAAGGGAGAAAATAGCTCTTTTCCTGAAGGTATTTCCTGAAGCTATATATTAAATAACAATGAATACTGTGAAGAAAACTACCTCAGTGATTCATTAAGACCTTATAGAACAGTGCACTGTGAGCACATACTACAAAAATGAGGGATTTTTGGCTGTTTCATTTAGTTTCTTCAGTATGAGATTTTTTTTTCTTTGAGAAAGGCCCTGCATCATGATAGTGAGTGCAATATTAACAACTACTGAATAATATCACATAGTCGTCACACCATCCGGTGCATATATTCCACAATAAATTTCACTGCAAGGATGTTTTCCCTCTTTAAAAAAGAATAATAAAATTCTGCCTTAATTTTATCCACTGGTTCTGCCCTTTGTACCAGGACTTTGAGGGACAAATATCCCCTACTTCCTTACTGATAGACGAAGGGTAGGCAGGTCCTAACAACATCCCAGTTAAGAGCCTAGAGATAAGGGGTCTGAAGCCTGGCTTTCATTTGCTCGCCAATAAGTGTATGTAATGCACATTCAGTCCGGAAGAATGAAGGGAGATGTGAACTTGGACGCACTCTACTGAAGTCAATAAATTCTGTGGGGCCAGTGTCTTACCCTTTTAAAAATGTGTCTCCGTTGATTCGCGGCACGATGAGGATCTCTCCCTGCATATTGTCATGGGCATTGAATAGTCTTCAGCTCTAGAAGAACTGAGTATTAGAACTCTAATTTACAATCAACACTGTAAAAAGCTTTGTCCCATTCACATTGTCTGGCAGCAGCAAGCACAAATGTGTTTATTGAAACCCATTCCAGGGCATTTTAATTGTCCTTATTTAGGCAGTCTTAAAAAGGGAGAAATATATAATTCATGTCAATCTTTAAAAACTGGCTGACCAAGGCTCATGACAAATGCTTACAAATGGGGATTAAAACCTGAGCTGTCAGTGAGATAATTAGTTTATTCCAGCACACTGAAAGGCTGTGGTTGTGATGATGATGGGTGCCATCTGATGAGTAAGGAGTCATGTTACAACACAAGCACATGCTCCCTCTTCCCCTCCCCTCTCCTCCAGTATAGACCTATTTAGCCAGCTATGATACTGCTTTTCAGAAGGAAAAAAAAGGAGTTGTTTTAACTCTGCTATTTTCTGAATCTTTTCAAATAGTGATTGACAGTCCCCATTTGGCTAGAGTAGCATCCGAGACCACAGATGTCAAAGAGAAATATTTGCAAATTCTGTTCCCTCTCTTAAAGCAATTATTTTTAGTTTCTGACGAGCAGGCGACTATACCCAGATATTCATAAACAGATTCCTAATGCAAAGGCTGACAGCAAATTGGCCGTATTACAAAACAAATTGTACCCTCTGTCAATAGGGTCCATACTCTGGATTTTCTTTCTACCAGCATTGCTGGTCACAAGTGAAGACTGCAACTGGGTCATCATTTTCCCATCATTTTTATATAGACAGGACAGCTGTGGAGGCAAAGAAGGAGGGGGAAATTAGGTAGCTCTTCTGCTTTAGCATAATGCAGAGCATAGAATAATCTGCATCTAGTCAGGAAGGTATTCAGACAGGCAGCAAGTAGACTGAAGCTATCGCCTCACGAGATAACCTGTACCTAGGGACATTATTTAAGTCAAGTAGCTCAGCCTGCAAATTCTTATCCTTCAATCTATGAGAATTAAATACTTAAGATTAGACATATGATCACTAGGAGACTTCTTACCATGTGTCTTATCCACAAATAACAGGAGAGTGAAGACAACTATGAATTTTAAAATAGATAAATAAGTGTATAGTCCTGATTGGAATAGCAACATTGCCTTATAGAATGTCAACTGACTTTGATGTATAAAATAATCTTTTATTCTTTTCGCTCCTCATGACCCCCAATCTATTTAGATTCCTAAATTTACTTTCTATATTACTACAGTGCTTTCCACGTCTTTTTTTAATCAAGCAGTGACACAAAGAGACATTATGGAGCTTCTTATGGCAGACCTTCAGATACTAAGTCCGTTCTAGGGAGTGTGAGAGTAAAAACATAAACCAAGTATAGGAAGAAATATTGTGATCTATTAAAAATGCTTCTGAGGAAAAAAAATTCATAAGCAGTTAGCCTGCAGATGATAACAACTCCTATTGGGAAGAGGAATAATAAACCTGGATCATGAGAACTAGAGCACTGGCAGCTCCACAGCTAAAGATTAAACCCTTCATGCTAAATGAAATCAACGCAAGCTTATTGTGACAGATAGACCTGCCTCGGCAAAGGGCAAGTCTAGTGAAAGCAGTTTTCCCCAAGTGAAGATGTTAACAAGCAGTAGAGGAACTGAAATGCATCCACTTCAAAATAAATTCCAAGCCATAGAGCAAGAATCCAAGTGTGAATAATGCTAGAGATGGGATTTATTTGCATTACTCAAGTAAACATAATGTTATACAAAAGTGTCCAGTGGAAAGGCTGAGATGTTATTCATGGCCTAAAACTTAGCACTTTAAAAAAAGGAAAAGTTGCAAAAAGATAGCATGCTTTTTATTGCTTTCCTTACTCATGTGAGACTCACTTGAAGGAAGAAGCATGAATTGTTTCAAATTTGAAACTCATGTCATGCTTACGTTGTGTTTGTGGGATTCCTGCTGATGTCATTAGGACATTAAAAGGAAAAGTATTTCCACATCATACAAATGTAGTGACATCTGGGAAAAAAGTGAGATTCATACCACAGATAAGAGATCTGCATTGCAGATGAGTGAAGGAAGCTTTGTCTCGGTCTTTAATAAACTTCCTGTCATATGTATCACTCCCAGTCTCAATAATTTCAATCTTAGTGAACTTCCTTCTTTCATGATTAGTTAAGTGCCTGTAGCTGGATAACAGAGGTTAGTTATTTTCTAAATGTCAGTTTTAGCAGAGTGTAAATGACTGGAGAAGACAAGGAGTGCAATGCGTGCATGTAATACTTTGATGTGTGGAGATTAAATATTTTATGAGATGAATCATTTCCTGATGCCTCAAATGTGTGGGGTTTTTTTTTCTTTCTGTATTTTTTAAAAAGTGGATAGTTGCGTTATTACATTAGTGATGATGAAGGCGAAGGCATTTTGGTTGTGAACTCAGAGTCACACCTCACCGTAACTCCTTTCATTTAAGTTAATGGCTGACCACATGGCCCCGTGTTTACGTAGCGCGATGTACTTTTGATATGGTAAGAGTTTACATGGAATCACGGACTCTTGGTTTGGGGAGATACGATCAATGTCCTTTCGCTGTGAGCAGGTTTCATGAAATGAACCCACCAAGAGGTTTTCCTTGCAAGCTTAATTCGTAGAAACTGCTATCAGCTTTTTCAGGTTTTGTTTCAGTAAAAAAGGTATCTGTGTAGTTACTGCCACCATATACTGCTTTTGGACACACGCTAACATGACACAGTGTAGTGTGGGTTGCTCTCTAGAAAGGTCTGTCAGCACTTTTATTGTGACCCCCTGTGCCAGTAGATGTGTTAAAACTCTGTTTATGACATGAAAAAATGCGAGATAGATAGTTGGGATCACACCAGGTCAGTAGTAGGACAAGAGGTTTCTAAGCAAAAAATGGTATTAGTGGAATCAAACATTTATGATTTCTCCAATAAAGGTCACTGCCTTTTAAATTCAGAAGGTAAGTAGAGTCAGGTAAAACCTAGGTTTCTAATGGCTGAGATTTAAGTCTGGAAATCCTACAGCTTGGCTAACTCCATGACGGTGCATGTGGAACTGCAAATAAAGACAGCTCGGTTCCAAATGGCTGTCAGACATGGCTTGCACTACCGGGAGCGAAGCAGAGACGGATGACTGGCATGAGCTGCATATTTTTAGTTAAGAAATGAAGTATACATATAATTACTACTTTTACCTTTTTAATTGTAAAAGAGGTTGAAATAAGAAACAACCAGATTTAAAAATGAATTAATAAATTAATTAATAAATGACTTTTTAAATTGCTTATTCATAAGAAAATGGATCTGCTTCGTTGACTTCTTCCCTTTCCCTCTTCAGATTTGTCTCCAGGGCAAACATCTCTTTAGCTACACACCTGGCCGAGAAGAAACCTCCCATTTCAAACTCTGCTTGTTATGACAGTGCCTGGTATGACGATCCTATTGCAGAGCCGGAGGTGTGACAAAGTAAGTTGCAGTTGATAAAATAGCTAACCCTCCTAGGTCATACTGCTGTTTCAGAGCAATTTTGTCTCAGTTCTAGGGGAAAAGGGTATGAGCTAGGAAAAGCACTTCAGTGTAATACTTCGTCTGGGCTAGACAATTTTGTTATCGTCTACAGTAAGCTGTGCTAGCAGTGTTGTCTGGGACTAGGTTGCATGTCTATACTGTTGCCCTTGTAGAGGGCTGATGGAAAGAGAGATTACTGAAGCTGGCTTTGTGGGTGGGGAAGCAGCATCCCACAGAAGTACTGGATGCAGGAAGAGCACTCGTCAGCAGCTTATGCAGCTCTGTCATTGGCTGTTCCTGTCTTCACTGGGTCTTCTTCTGCTGACCTGAAGAAAGAAATAAGTCTTTATATGCTAGTCTAATCTAATGTTGGTAAAGACCAACACTGTCAGTCCTCTGATTTATCTTTACATTTATGCATAGGTACAAGATGAGGCTGATTCTGCTCTTTACCCTCATGTCACACTTTCACCATAGAGTATCCTCAAATATTTTATAAGTAAAATGGACCTTGTTTATTCCAGTTTTTATGTCCGCCACAGGGTGAACTGTGGCTCCATTGTACCGGGAATACAAAAGGAACGTGAGAACTTTAACCTTGGACTCTCCTTTTTGTATTACACTGCTTAAGTGTCTTGTTTGTGTCTCTGAAAAGCAGCAAAAGCTCTTTCATATCCTGCCTTGCTCATCCCACTCCTTACACCCATGTTGATGGATCAGGCAGGTTTTAGCAATGGGAAGTTACTACCTACAAACGTAGTGTTTCACTAGTTTCTTATGATAAAAACCTTCACAGATGCAGCACAAAGGACATAAAATGCAACAGAAAATCAAGCTCAATTTGTGTTTGGTGGTGGTGGGGGGGTGTGTGGTGGTGAGTGTTTCCTTTTACACTGTGGCATGAAAACAAGGGAGACCAACTGCTGCTGTTGGAGAGGGAACTTTCTTTGTGGTATATGTGCTATCTTAAACTGGTTTGTCGAGTTTTTTTTCCCAAAACTGAGATTAACTAATAGTTGAAGATCGTACAGCCTGCTCAAGCTGATGATGGCAATAGCCTTTCACGATGTCAGGAAATAAACACTCCTATGGTCCATGGGTACCACCACACTAATGAAGAGTTTATGGCCATCAGCCTGGGCAGCGAGAGGGTCACGCAGAGGTCAGTAACGCAGTGGCTGGTTTTCAGGTGCACCAATGCCACATAGCAGATGCTCACTGAGGTCTTTTGGTTCTCACCTGCCCACTCAGTGACCTTAAACATCTCTTCTAACTCCATTTCCCTCATAGCACTGACACTGCAGGCCCTTGTCCCCCATGGCAGAGAGAAAGAAGTCTTGAGGGAATAGTTTAAGGGTCACAGAGGGAAGACTGAGGGGGAGAATACATATGCAATTTCCCCAAATTCAATTACACACTTTTATCCTCGGAGCTTAAATTCAGTTAACATTTTGTGTTAGCAAGTTGCAATACTTAGCAATCTCAGCTCTATTATCTTTTTTAAAGAAAATGTCCAACTTTAGGAAACGAGGCCACAAACAGTACAGCTTACATATAACACTTATAACAATATAAATGCAAATCTAAGAGGTCCTGAAAAAGAAAATAAAAGCAGGGCTGAGACAACACATTCCTCTTAACTGGAAATCAACCCTCACTTTCTAGTGTTAGTTATTTTAAGTCAGTCTTGCATTTCATTTCCATAAAAAAACCATAAGAAAGGTTACAAATCTGTGTCATCTACTGTGAATTAATTCTCTTTTTGAAGTCTATGGTATTTAAATTATACCATCACTGAATATTTTTCCCCAGTCAAAAACTAAGCCTAACGAGCCAAGAAGAGCACAGGCATATGTTTAGTCCCTAAGAAAGAATATGTATGCTCAAAGAGACCTACGGACCTCGGAAAACTATACGGTCACCACTTAAAGGTCTGCAGAGCTGGCTCAAAGCAACAATTTGTACCGGTGATATACACAGAGGAAAAACTACTTTGAAAGGAGCTCTTGTAAACCAACTACCACTCTTCTATTCTGTTTTACTTCCCATTCGTTTCCATTACACACTGAACCTTACGTTACTGAACAAGAAGCATCTATGCAATAGATATTTTGAGCTAAAATGCAGTTTCTCAGATATATTTATAATTTTTCTTGTAATGATATTACTTATACGTAAAGGAATGGATTCTGCTTTCAGTTATGCCATCATAAGCAGTCTACAGATTTAACATGATTTACCGTGGTTTTGCATACATGAAGGCATAGTGTGGCAGGCTATGTGCCAAGCATCAACACAGTTAAGTACAGCATCTCAAAGTTGAAAATTAATGTGAGTTTCATCTATTGAAGTAACTAGATACTGCATACATATGAATATTCTTTCTGCTTCTTACAGAGAAGGTAAATGGGCCTATTTAGTAAGAATTGGTAACTGAAAGAACAGGTTGCTGAAACAGGTGCAAAGTTGTGAAAAGCCTTCACCCAAATCTGCAGCTATAGAATCATAGAATCGGTGAGGCTNTCCAATTTACATCCACCTTTAAGATCATCAAGTCCAACCATTAACCTACCCTGACAAAAACCCCTTCTAAACCATGTCCCTCAGTACCTCATCTACCCTTTTCTTAAACACCTCCAGGGATGGGGAATCCTCCACCTCCCCGGGCAGCCTATTCCAATGTTTAATAACCCTTTCAGTGAAAAAATGTTTTCTGTTATCTAATCTAAGCCTGCCCTGACATAACTTGAACCCTTTTCCTCTTGTCCTATCACTTGTCACCAGGGACAGAGTTATATATGTTATATATAGTTATATATAGTTAGGGACAGCCTTAGAATAAGGAAAAAGTTGGTTTGTAGCTCAGTTTGGTACCACCTGAATGCCAAGAAATCTCTAGAATGGTTTAAATGCCATACGCGGTGCTCTTGTAGGCTTGCTGTCATCATCCTGAGAGGGCCTTCAAAGAATCTGGGTATTTACAGGATGTGGGAAAGTTGCCTTCCTTGAGGGAGACAGGAAAGACACTCCTAACAGAGCCAGCTACACTTTCTATCAGCTGGGTCCCTAACATGCAGAGATGACACTTGGCCATGTGAAGAGGTATTCCCTCTTTTTGTCACCTTGCACTGGAGATGGGTTAAAACCCAGTTGTCTTACAGGAATCAAACGGTTGATTTATAATAGCAGAAGTTAACGACCCTTTCTTTTTCTCACAGAAACTGAAGACCAAAGAGGTTCCGACATTTTATATGAGATTTTCTCAATCTGAAGGTTTTGTCAGGGTGCCAGTTCTGAATACTTGTTTTGGGGCTTTTTTATCTACGAGATCTATTCTTCTTCCTGTGAAAGAAGTGAAAAGCAAACAATAATAAAAGATTTTAATCCGAAAAAGACATGAGCACAAGTTAAACAAATGAGTATTTTTCTTTTGATTACCTTTCATTTGCTACTGAACTGTGAATTTGCTGCTTCGTTAGACATGAAGTGAACAAAGGGAAACCTAATTAAAGGTTGTTACCTCTCCATGTCAGTGGTGCCCGAAATCCATCATATCTCTATTCCCTGTTAGATAATGCATTCTAAAGATCTGATCACTGTTTTTGTTTCAAGGCACAAAACGTAGTATGCCAGGTCATATGCTAAAAGAAAGTTTTGTCATAGATATGATAATTACACTTCAAGACTAAGCTACTTTATTCTCATTTTAGTTATCTCACAGGACTGAAACCAGAACCCAGTCCTGTTGAAATTAATGAAACATAATGAAAGCAGGAGCAGATCTTTGAAAGAGAATTCTCCTGACATACAACACAATGTATAGGCTAAAAACCAGGTTACTCACCTGGTTTGGGGTGAGTGTGCCCATTTGTTAAATCCCAGCTGAGGAAGCAGCCTTAATATAACTGAAAAATGCTTCCTCTGCTGTGTACAGGACAAGGGAGCCACTCGAGGACGTATGTCTTCTGAGGCATCGAGGCTAAACAGTGTGTGCGCTGGATAGCACTGTCAGAGAAAAGACCTTTCATAGCAGCATGGTACCGTGACACATTGCATGAAGTAGCCAGCTCCAAGCCCAACTACGAAAGCCAGTTCCATCTCTAACCAACCCATATTCAGGATTGTACACACACATTTATATAGACATACATATATAGGCATTTCAAAATATAGTGTATATATATATGAATGTATATATTTACAGCTATGCATTGTTTGTATTTCAATTTCCAATCTCATCACATGCAGAGAAGCTGTGATATTTAATGCATTTTAACTTATGTGTTCAAATGTCTGCTAGGCTTCAGTCAGGACAAATAATAATTCTTCAGTCTTTATAATCACAGAATCACAGAATGGTGGGGTTGGAAGGGACCTCTGGAGATCATCTAGTCCAACCCCCTGCCAGAGCAGGGCCACCTTAGAGCAGGTTACACAGGAACGCGTCCAGGCGGGTTTTGAATGTCTCCAGAGACGGAGACTCCACCACCTCCCTGGGCAGCCTGTGCCAGTGCTCTGCGGCACTGTTGTTTTGAATACTAATTGTTGTTCAAATTGTTGTTCAATTGTTCAAAGTTGTTTTGTAACTAGTGTTTTGAATATTTTCAGTGGTCCACTTCCCTTGCAAGAATCGTCCCACTCTAACAGAGATGTCAAAGGAAAGCCAGAGGTAAGCCGCTTACAATTAAGTAGGTTTGCAGGGGGCAGAAAACAATTATTAACTGTTCCTTGCAGGTTCTGTCAAGGAGACCTGCTGTTAACTGCTACTTAGTTACTGAAACAGCGTCCTGCCACTTTCAGGGAAAAAAAGGGAAAAATATGCAGTACCCTAAGAAGTTACAGAAGAAAAAGAAAAGGGGAATTAATTTTACTAGGATACAAAAGCTACATTTTTAATATATATATATATAAAATTATAAAAGTTATCTTTTGTTTTCTGGATTCTTTTTCACCATTAAACAGAGCTGTACCTTGGTTTCCATGGATGTGTGCTACATAGTTTTATTCCAGAACAGCACAAAGTAGGCACAGTTTGCTGGTGAATCTGGCCAGCAGAAACTTTTATATGTTTATATAGTCATTTACACTTGAGCAAAGTAAGAGTGAAGAGTGGGCAGAAGCCAGAGCTGGGACTTTTCACTCAGTTACACAAAGTTGCCAGTGTCCCAGAAGCAGCTCTGCGCATCATGAATTACAACATTGGCTACTTCAAAAAAGCATCAGGTCTGTTGTATTTGTTGCCAGATTGTTTAGACACTCTTGGGCATAGCAAGTCCAAGAAGTCAGAAGCATCCCACAAGCACTGAGCTCAAATCAGTACCGTACTTGTATGCGGTGGCTTTTTGTCCGTGATTTCTAGCAGGACAACGTCCAAAGAGCTGTAGCTGTAATTACTGTTAGACATAAGGATCTTCTTCCATAACTGATAGAGTTGTCTGGTCTGATGATGTTCCTTTAAAGAACATGTAAAAGATTGTTATAGCAGCCTATGATATAGTAAAAGATATTTCAGATGTGTCTACATATTATATTGTGAACAACATTTCATTTGCGTCTACTCCAAGTGGAATTATATTATATTGTGATCGTATATATATTATATTGTGAACAACAATTNCTGGATAGCACTGTCAGAGAAAAGACCTTTCATAGCAGCATGGTACCGTGACACATTGCATGAAGTAGCCAGCTCCAAGCCCAACTACGAAAGCCAGTTCCATCTCTAACCAACCCATATTCAGGATTGTACACACACATTTATATAGACATACATATATAGGCATTTCAAAATATAGTGTATATATATATGAATGTATATATTTACAGCTATGCATTGTTTGTATTTCAATTTCCAATCTCATCACATGCAGAGAAGCTGTGATATTTAATGCATTTTAACTTATGTGTTCAAATGTCTGCTAGGCTTCAGTCAGGACAAATAATAATTCTTCAGTCTTTATAATCACAGAATCACAGAATGGTGGGGTTGGAAGGGACCTCTGGAGATCATCTAGTCCAACCCCCTGCCAGAGCAGGGTCACCTTAGAGCAGGTTACACAGGAACGCGTCCAGGCAGGTTTTGAATGTCTCCAGAGACAGAGACTCCACCACCTCCCTGGGCAGCCTGTTCCAGTGCTCTGCGGCACTGTTGTTTTGAATACTAATTGTTGTTCAAATTGTTGTTCAATTGTTCAAAGTTGTTTTGTAACTAGTGTTTTGAATATTTTCAGTGGTCCACTTCCCTTGCAAGAATCGTCCCACTCTAACAGAGATGTCAAAGGAAAGCCAGAGGTAAGCCGCTTACAATTAAGTAGGTTTGCAGGGGGCAGAAAACAATTATTAACTGTTCCTTGCAGGTTCTGTCAAGGAGACCTGCTGTTAACTGCTACTTAGTTACTGAAACAGCGTCCTGCCACTTTCAGGGAAAAAAAGGGAAAAATATGCAGTACCCTAAGAAGTTACAGAAGAAAAAGAAAAGGGGAATTAATTTTACTAGGATACAAAAGCTACATTTTTAATATATATATATATAAAATTATAAAAGTTATCTTTTGTTTTCTGGATTCTTTTTCACCATTAAACAGAGCTGTACCTTGGTTTCCATGGATGTGTGCTACATAGTTTTATTGCAGAACAGCACAAAGTAGGCACAGTTTGCTGGTGAATCTGGCCAGCAGAAACTTTTATATGTTTATATAGTCATTTACACTTGAGCAAAGTAAGAGTGAAGAGTGGGCAGAAGCCAGAGCTGGGACTTTTCACTCAGTTACACAAAGTTGCCAGTGTCCCAGAAGCAGCTCTGCGCATCATGAATTACAACATTGGCTACTTCAAAAAAGCATCAGGTCTGTTGTATTTGTTGCCAGATTGTTTAGACACTCTTGGGCATAGCAAGTCCAAGAAGTCAGAAGCATCCCACGAGCACTGAGCTCAAATCAGTACCGTACTTGTATGCGGTGGCTTTTTGTCCGTGATTTCTAGCAGGACAACGTCCAAAGAGCTGTAGCTGTAATTACTGTTAGACATAAGGATCTTCTTCCATAACTGATAGAGTTGTCTGGTCTGATGATGTTCCTTTAAAGAACATGTAAAAGATTGTTATAGCAGCCTATGATATAGTAAAAGATATTTCAGATGTGTCTACATATTATATTGTGAACAACATTTCATTTGCGTCTACTCCAAGTGGAATTATATTATATTGTGATCGTATATATATTATATTGTGAACAACAATTCATTGCGTCTACTCCAAGTGGAATAACAAAAAGACATGTATTCGCTTTCATATTCATAAGAAGTTCATCACTGTGATTCAATGAAGGTTTATTAGCTTGGGCTAAACATCACATAATATGGTCAGATAGTTTCTTCTCAAGCTGGAATAGTACAAAGGTAAGCTTAAACATGTCCAAAGAACGTGTGTCCTGGTTTCACTTGAGAGAGAGTTAATTTTCTTCCTAGTAGCTGCTGTGTATTTGTATTTAGTATGACAATTATGTTGATAACACGTATCGGTTTAGTTGTTGCTCAGTAATGTTTGTATTAAGTCAAGGGCTTTTTCAGCTTCCTGTAGAAGCTGAGGGGGAGCATAGACAGGACAAGCTGGCCAAAGGAATACTCCATACCATAGACATCATGCTCAGTATATAAATGGGGGTTGGCTGTGGGGCAGGAATCCACAGTGACTGCTTGGGACAGGCTGGGCAATGGATCACTGGGTGGTGAGCAATTGCACGGCATCACAATTTTGTATATTCTTTTACCGTTATTATTTTCTCTTCTGTTAGTGTTCTACTGATTGTCTTTATCTCAGCCCATGAGGGTTTTTCTTTTTCCTTTTTCTCCCTATCCTACTGGGAGGGATCGGCTGCGTGTTCCCAGTTGCCAGGTATAAACCACAACAACGTGGTATAAGCTTACACAGTTTCTCTCAAAGGAGCTTCAGATATGGTCTGGTCTATATGCAAAAGGTTTTGAGGGTAGGATACAAATAAACCTCAAACTGATCAGCCTTAATCCAATATCAGAGTGGATGTTTTTTGTCTGTTTATGCCTTTTAAGAAGAGGTTTAAGTTAAATTGAAAAGCTATGCTTAAAGCAGAGCAAAGCTGTTTACATTGGGGATTATACCAGCATAGCTTCACCTAGACAGCTGTATCAGCACGGCGCATAAAATGTAGGCAAAGTCTGCAGATGTACTGTGATAAAAGTGTAATAAGTGATAGGATGGAGAGGAGGAAGGACAAGAATAACAACAATAATTTGTTGTTTGTATTTCACAAGCTTTGAAAAACTTTTTTTTTTAAAAAAAAAATCAATTTTTCCTTTCCTGTTTCTGTGTGAAAAACTCAAACAGACAATAGGGCAAAATAATTCTGCCAGTGTTTAGGAAACTATGCTGCTGACTATATAGAAAATGCTGCCAAATTCAAGAAACAAACAGGCTGAAATAAACAGAAAAACAGCATTTTCTTCTGAATCTCTTTCTTTTAAAGTAAATCCTCTCTCATAACAAACATATGCAAAAATAAATAGTGCAGACCGACACGTTACCGGTATGCCCAGATTGCTTCAGTGAAAATAAGTTGTGCACAGCCTTTTACATCTGTGGCTCACTTCCCTGGAAAGCAGTCGCCCCTTCACTTGCCATGTTGTTATACATGCTATCTTAGCTGGGATGAGAGCGTAGGATTTATGGGTCTCCAGATAAGGGCTTAAAAGTTTGAGACGGCAACTTTTTTAGGCTTTGGCAAAGATGGTGCCAGCTGGCTGGCTCTCAGGATTTCCCCTGTCAAGTGATCCGTGAAGCAGCGTTGGCACCAGCTGCGCAGGAAACTGAGTATACCTGGACCCTCAAAAGGAGGTCAAGTACCTCAATGACAGCCTCCAGCAGACAGGAAAGAAAGAGTGGGAATGAGAAAAGAGAAAGCAAGCAATTTTCTCTCAGAGAAAAGCTGGGGGAGAAGAGGTGTGTGCTGGGTTCAACACAGCGTGTCCATCACCTTCAAACCCACGGGCTGTCCCTGTGAAAATGGAAACAGCTCAGCTAGGACTGGAAATCCTCATGTTCCGCTTCAGTCTTTGAGTACAATTAATATGTCTGAAAAGCACAGTGTTATTGTTTATTGTCTATGTTGTACTGTCTACTGCTGAAATGAATTGCTTCCTAAATTTATTCAAATGTATTCCAACCAGCTATAATGGAGGGACACGGCTTACAGACTCCTACGACAATGATTTCCCACCGGTGACATTCATTGCAATAACAGAGAGCCAGGACTTCACAGCTGAGCCCATTTTCACAACGCTCCCGTCCCGAGCAGAGCTCACTCAGGCGTGCAGGAAGGAACAAGACGAACTGCTTTTGGGTGCTGTGCGAAATAAAGGCTGCAAGTCGAGCTCCTAGGACTCGATCAGCTGAGAGGCCGAACGATCTTGACTCCTGCTGAACTCAACGGGGGCATGTGGCATCTCTTTCGACCTGTCCCCTTGTAATGGGAGCATCTGTTCTTGGCCGTGGTGGTCTCTGCTGCCCTTCTCCGTGGCGGGGCAGCCCAGCCCCCAGCCGCTGAGCGTAGCGGTGGGTGAGGAGGCTTACAATGGCTGGAGGTGTAGCTCAGGTTTTGGCATTTTCACAGGCTAGATCGAGAAGTCTAAGGTTTGAAAAATTATGTTTGAAAAACAGCACAGAAACACCGTTTTTTTTCAGTGAGGACTGCTGCTGGCAGTGAGTCTGACGGATGCTCTGAAGCAGAATAAGCAGCATTCAGCCTGTCCCCACCATCTGCCCCAGTCCTGGTTTCTTTCCCTCATTCAGTTCCATTGGAAAATATCAAGAGAAAGTAGGGTTTTCTTTACCAAGAAAGGTCATGTGTTGGTTTATACTGAAACTCGTGGGTCCTTTGTATTCTGGGAGGATACAGCTGCAGCATAATGAATGGTAACCCTTTGAACTCTCAGAGATAAACTGCTCCAAAACTTGATAAGGGCTCTTGAACTATGTTCATGCAACACAGAGGACTAATCTGGCAATTGGATAAATCTCATTTTCTGCTCAATTACAAACTAAAGGCAATACAGGAGATGTATTCAAGATATAAAACAGTGATTTGGGAGCAGATGGAAATCTGAGCAAGTATTGAGTTACAGACTTTCTTTTTTTTTTTTTTCTTTTCCCTGTGTGTTTTGTATGACGGTAGAAAATCCTTCTGAGGGAATATCCAAGTTAAGGAGCAACTGCACCATTAGCTAAGCAAAACAGAGAGAGAAAAGGCACAGATTATTTTTTATTTGTAGCTGCTTATGGTAGCACCTTGAGGAGCAACTGACCATGAGACACTATTGCACTGGTTCACTGAACAAATGCATAGACTCCTTGCTGTAAACAACTAGTGCTTGAAAGAATGAATCCCAAAAAGTACAGAAGGATGCAAATGTACGTTTTTTATGTAGAATACTGAGCCACAGTCAAGACTCAAACCTATTGTTTCTCAGTCTTTTAGGTAAGGTTATCTTTCATTGCTGTGGAGATACAATAATACACCTTTTAGCTTAATTCAGAGCAAAATATGGGGGAAATCACTCTAGCCTTGACAGCATTTAGCCTTCCCAAATAATCTGTTCTCTTTCAGTTATTCACTTCCTTTCTGAAACTCTTTTTCACTATTTTTGTTTGAAATGTATGCTACGTGGTTGAAATTTATTTCACCTGAAAATTTGGTGTCACGTCTTTTTATGACCACAGAAAGTGTCTGTAAATCCTCCCTAGAGTAATTGTACATCTCCCAAATGTCTACTTTCACCCTCCAGAGGAGATTATCACGGTCCATAAGTGCAGTGAAAGCCTGTATTACTACACTGTAGCCATTATTTCTAGAGACCTAAAAGCAAATGAATTTCCATAAAGGTGATACTGGCTTTTCTGGTACACCTTTCAACTCCCAAATCTCGTGAAAGAAACCCTTAATTAAACCTGTTAAAGGGAAGGCAATGCCTAATGAAGACATTATGCCAAACAGTTTGATCCTAGAGACCAAGGAACCTGGTAGAGACTCTGTCACTCCTGCTGAGCTCTGGGAAATATTCTGTAGTCACAGGTGACAGGATAAAATGTAGTGACACTTTCTGAGATGGAGTATTTCATCCGACCTCATTTAATCATCTGTGTTGTCAACTAAAATATATATGAGTTTAAAATATGGTACCTTCTTTTTTCCCATGCAGTGAGGGCAGTGAGGCCAAACTGGCTTATTCTGACTAGGTCCATCCTTGCACTTTCTCTTACCGTCCAAAACAGTGTCCATGCAGAAAATTCATTTTGGGAATAGTTCCTCACCCGTGCTGACCTCTGAGCTGTGCCAAGCAGATATTTGGTAAAGTGATAGCTGGTGCAGAAACAAAGCTGCACCAGAAAATTCTCTATCGATTTTTTTGGTAGAGATGATTGAACTCTAGTGCCCAGCACTGTTTCCTGGCCATGTTTAATTTGTTCGCGTAGAGATAGCCTTAAGGTGCTCCTCCCAATATAGACATCAAATGTAGATGAATGTTTCTCAAGCTGTGATCTGTGGGCCATTTGGTGATCTGTAAGACATCACAAGGTGATTTCACAGTTGTTTTGAAGCAACTTCAAAAGCTTTTAAATATAAATGCACACCCATATATTTCCAGGCATGCAAGCAAGAAAACAAAATGGGGAAAAATAAAAATCACTGTAGACTTTTCCCAGGGTAGCTGAATTTTATTCAGATATAAATGAAAACCATCATGGCAATGCTGTACTAGATGATCTTTGGCATAATTTCAAAAAAGTTCTCTGGAAGTAGATTTAAAAAGAGTTGAGGAACTGCAGGCTAGGTGACCCCTCAGTGTCCAGCCAGAGCCATGACTGTGTTCTGCCTGAAAGCCTGTGCAGATGTATCACCTTGGGTGGGAGCTGGTTTTACGATTCCATGAAATACAGATGTTTATCCCCTGTATTTAGACACAGAGTGAGGCAGAGGCAGGAGGTAGATGAGAATGAATATCATTAGAGGGTTGAACTGAGAATGAGCAGCACACTGGTACCATGATAGTATCATGGAATTGTCTGGGTTGGAAGAGACCTTTCAGATCATCTAGTCTGACCATCAACCTAACTCTGACAAAAACCATCACTAAATCATATCGCTAAACACACCATCTGCCCATCTTTTAAATACCTCCAGGGATGTTGCCTTAACCACTTCCCTGGGCAGCCTGTTCCAATGCTTAATAACCCTTTCAGTGTAAAAATTTTTCCTAATATCCAGTCTAAACCTCCCCTGGTGCAACTTGAGGCCATACTTACTGTTGTAAGTATGTATTGTACCAAATCACCACATTTTATTAGTTACTGTTTCAGCTGTGGTGTTCTTGATGCTGGTCATGTTCCTCATTCTGTGCTACCTGATTGCCCTGTGTTTCTGACCCACACCTCTCTCCCGCTCCCGCACTAGGGCACTGTTGCCTCGGTGAGGTCTCTGCTGCCCTTCTCCCTTTCCCCAGCCAAGCTCTGCTGTGGAGCAGAGTCTGGGATCAGGGAGATGATCAGTGGAGATCTTCAGCCCAAAGATCTGAGTGAGAAAGGAATATAGTTCTCATATTGTATAAGTGAAGAGCAGAAAGTTCTGGGATAGCAGTTGGTGGACACAGAGATTTTGAAGGTAAGGGCAGATCACAGCTGGAAACTCGGAGCCTTTTTGCACTGCTGTTTCCATCGGAAACCACCATATACGAGTTCTAGTCCCCAGCAAAGTACAGTTGGCTGAGGGATGGGTATTAGTGAAGGGAAAGAGACATCCATCGTCCTCCACGGTACTACTGCCGCCTCCCTGGCTAGCAAGACATCTTGCTTCAAAGCACCTCAATACTTTTTAAGGTCACTACTGGGAAAGCTTTGAATGAGGTCAGTTGAGGTTAAATTTGGATTCAGCAGACATGCTTTACGTGAGACGTCCCTGATGCACCCGTGTACCACATTTCGTCGGTCTGCATTGCTAAGTTTGTGAGAGACTCACTTAGACATTTAACTTTATATGAATTCATCCTTTTGTGGTCTGTTCCAATGTCATCTGAAATTTCTATTAACTAATTTGGCCATCAACCAGTTTGTCTATGCCACATAATAGGGTTTTGTACAAAATGGATTTTTCGGAGTGTTAGGAATGTCATGTTTTAATCAATGTCTCTTTGAATGTTAAATCTAATGAAGGCTGTAAGTGAGAGACTATAAATGCTCAGAGAGAGTTACCATGGAAACCAGAGCAGTATCTGCTGGGTACCCTGCACTGGTAATGTGGTGCAGCACAGCCCTGCGCACAAGGCAGAGGTCTCCAAAAGCATTTTCAGCAGTGAGACCAAGATTTTTTGAAGCTCAGAGCAGAGAGCTGGATGCTTGTTTGAGGGAGCTTGTAGGCTGGCCGCGGTGTCGTGGTGGTAAGGTGGCAGCTGGTGGAGTCACCGGCGGAGCTGGCAGAGGAGGACCCTCCCTCGTCAGGGGTAGGTGCAGCAGTCCTCTTGGCCACAGGCTGGGCAGTCCTGACTGGAGGCAGAGGAGGTGAGGCTTCAGAAAAAAAGAATTCAGAGGCATTGTACAGATCTGGATTTGCAACCACCTGAAGTTGCAGCTTCTGAACTTTCTGTCTTGATACTCCTCTAAGAAGAAGGGTTGAGGACCTGCAGGATAAAGATGAGAAACCTCATCATCCAGAGGATCCTGGTGATGTGAGAAGGCCATTCTGGGAACCTGGAGGGTATCTCTGGCCACTGTAGTGAGCATTGCTAAGGAGCCAGGTGCTCTCTTCGATCACCGATCACTGTGTGTGTCAGTACTCATTCACTTACATGCATTGCAGAGTATTAATTCCTCAGGAGCCTGTCTTGTCCTGGTCCCATGCATCCACAGTGTCCACAGAAAGCTGTGCAATGACTCAGAGGAACTGTGGAGCAAAGCCAAATTCCTACAAAGAAAACAAAATCTTTTAACTTTGCTCCTTATTCTGAATGACAAAGTGCTAGGACAATTTTCTAAGTTATTAAAATCAAAAAGGTTTTCCAAGTGCCATTTATTTATTGTCCTTTCTTTTTCATTTCCTTATTGCAGCTTCTCATGGCTCGGAAAATAAAACTACATTGAAAGCTCTTTGGGGCGAGGATCATTATTATATTTATTTTCAGTGCTGCATGATCTCAGTTCCTGCATAAATCGTGTAGTCACTGCTGTGCTATATGTGCAGTAATAATACAGAACTGTCTGGTAAGTATTGCTTATTACACATGTTCATTCCCCCCTTGATGCTCCTGGGTTTGCACTAAGCTCTTTTATTCAGTCTTTGGCAGTAAATCCAATCCCAATTAAAAAAGAAATGTTTTTATTGTAACTTCCACAAATACTGGACACATTACTTCCTTTAAGACATGCAGAGTATTTAATACATTGCAGCTCACAGGGAAATGAGCCTTCTACTTCCAAGCATGTGAAGCAGGAGAGTGAAAGTGGGCATATTTCAAACAGACGTGAATGCTCTCTCAAGCTCAGTCTCTCTCCCTTGGCTCTCAGCCACAATTTTAAAGCAATTTGCCCTAATCTGCCATATGGTTTTCTTTCTTTGCATTTTATAAAACTGCAGGGCTAAGTGAATGTGCCTCCTCGATAGCACTGACACAAGCCTGATTTAATTTAGACTTCCGTATTAACATACCAAGTAAATCAGGGCTGCAGCCTATGAGGAAAACCTCAGTGCTGTGCACAACCAGAGCTGTAATTAGTTTCCAAGTGGTACTAGCCTACAGCCCTCGAACTGGTCCTTCCTTAAGATTATTATTTCTAGAGGTCAGCCCAAAAGAACATCAAGTCTACTCCAGCAGCATGTGACCCCCGCTCCCTTCCCCGGATCAAATCAGGCCTCCAGTAAGACATTCTTCAAGCCTGAAATCACTTCCAAACAGCAGACGTTCTTAGTAAATCTGATTCATCATGTGGAAGATCTATACGCCTGCTGTATGAAAAGCATCTCTGACTGAGATTTCCTGCAAGCCCTGCCAGTGAATCCTTTTATTCAAGGAGTCCGTGCAGTATACTTTTACATCACAGATGGCTCCAGGACTCGGAGACAATTTCCTTAAATAGGCTCTCACACCAGGCTTGTCTACACATTTTACTTTGGAATTTTTAGCCTGTAACAAGAATGTGACATGGTTCACTAAACATAGGCTCCGTGTGTGTTTTAAGCACACAAGTTCTATGATTCTATGATTCTAAGTTGCCCCATAAGCTGCAGTGGGTCTGCTCCCCTGCCTGATGCCCGCATACACTCCTCCGTGCGCTTGTTTATTCGCTTTGCTGGATGAGTTGTAATGTGCATCGCAGGGTACCAAGCTGGCGTGGATTCCTAGCTCCATAACAGCATGTTTGGCCTTTGTCATGGACACAGTTTAGCTCAACTGCTTCAGTTAAGTAGAATATAAACAGCAACAACAGGCATTGCATGATGCAACCCTCCCTCTTCCACAAGGGCCAGCGCGCCTGTGCCTGTCTTCAGAGGACGCTGACTGAGAGCGCTGCTGCTCACAGCTGGGAGACAGGGAAAAAAGGGGATTCTTCCCCTTAGACTTAAAAGTTCTGAAGGCAAGGGTTATTTCCAAACTTGTCAGGAAATAAACCAACTGTTTAACAACTAGGAAAAATTCCAGATACCTGAACAAGAATACACTTACACTATTTAGCTCACTTCCAAGTGGAGGCTTCCATGCTATTTTGTTCTACTCAATAGGCTTTCAAATCGTGAGTCTTTATAAAAACCTTTCACTCACATTTTTCTCAGCCCTCCACGGTCAGTTTTTCCCATAATGAACATCTTTGTCAGCTGTTGTATTTTTATACAATCCAGGAATGAAATGTTTACCAGATCTCAGAACATTTGTGGCACATTTGACTATTTTTTTCATTTGCATTTTGTTTCTGTATTTACCTTTTATTAAAAGCAGAAGTTAATATTGTGCTTCCCAAGGTCTGATCATTCTCTTTGATGTTGAAGAAAAAAAGCACAGGAAAAAGTTGTTGTTAGAATTATTTGTACATAGGACACATGTAAACCTTATCCTCTCGTCCTAAAGGGAGCTCCTCTACAAATCACTGCTGGAGCAATCAGCCGCTGTGGGGGATCTGAGCTCCGTTTGGGTTCACTGCTGGAGGAGAATGGTTGGTTCAGCCCAGCTTGGGTAGCTTCTTAATAAAAGAGAATTTCCACCCCATGGAAATCTTTTGAAAAAATCTTTTTTGAAAAAATCTTTTGAAATCAGAATAATATCTCTGATTTCTACTTGTTTGCAGAATGGAAAGTCCAATAAAAGCAATTGAAAACCATTTCTAAGTTTATCTTCACTACTGTTTGGCACTGAAAATATGCCAAAACATTTTGCTCCAAAGGGCAAAGATGTATTTTCCTGGAGACTAACCAGTGCTCTAAATTATTAAATAAGTATTAAAAACTTGTAACACAAAATTTCAAATAAAATCAAGTGAGAAAATGTATGAAAAAGACAGAACAGCTCAGTCTGACAGATTTTGATTGAAAGCTTGAATATTCAAAAAGCTTTCCAGACTGACATGTATCTGCTCAGTTACATCATTCTCTAAATCCCCAACTCTGTGGGCCAGAATGTCCTCAGGAGGAAGAGGGCACTGAAACTGGATCTTCACTTCTGGGCAGAGTGCTCCAGGCACCTGGGCTTTGATGTTAAGGGAGGACAGGAGTTACTGTCTGCTAAAACGCATTAACCTCTCTCCCATCCCAACCAGGTACCCTCTGCTGTAGTAAGGACCCCGGCTACGGGGATGTTCCTACCCTGAGGCTCCAGGTCTGCTTTGGGCAGATGGGCAGAGGTTCACCATGCAGGACTGTGGTGCCTTACAGAGAAAAGAACACTACACAACAGAGCTCAAAGTGCCAATGAGTATGTCTATGCCATGAAACAATTGTGATGCAGCAATCCTGAAACTCGTGCTGACCTAAGTCAGCAAGTCCATAGCTCTCATGCAAAGTTCTGTACAAATTTACCAAACTGAACCACCATCATGCAGTTCTGCACAGACACAGCTACAGATCTCTTCAGAAGCCATTTCAGCTCTCGTCCAACTCCATGGTTGACTCCTGTGGACACAGCAGTGCCTGACTGCACCCAAAGTGAAAACATGCACTTAAACTCCTTACTGGCTAGACAGCACACTAAATTATCCTCAGTTAAACTGGCACCTACGTTATAGAAGCAAAACCAATACACCAGATCATATATTTTTATACATACATTGTGAGGTTGGAGTGAGATAGGACTATCTGTTTGTAAGTCAGAAGAGGGCTACTTGAATGTTTATAATGCTCTTCACTGACCAGGAGGAGCGCATTAAAGCTCTGGTTTAATAAGTTTCATGCTTACTTTTAAACCCTCAGGAGCTCCATCAAGGTAACTGGGTCTATCCATCTCTTTAATTCCAGGCTCTGTTGAGTCAAGGAGTGAAGGAAATGAAAGACTCAACAAACTCTATTAAAATAATGACAAAGGACAGTTTTGACTATCTACATATAGTGCTTAGATATCTCATCAGACAAGTCGTTCTTTGATGTCTCAAACTAACAAAGCTTCAAATCTTAGTCATCAAGCACTTCAGGGACCATCCTCTGTAGGCTATATTCCTCAGGTTTTTCTCCTTCCTCCTTACACTGTCAGACTTTACATCCTTAAACACCCCTACATGCCATCATGCCACATCCCAGGGTGTGCAATACAAATGCCGGTCTCATGGGACAAAACAACATTCTTCCACTGCACAGCTCCACATTATTTCAGGTATTTTGAATGCAAAAAGGTGCATGCTAGCAACAGGATCAGTTCACAGGACTCAGAGGAGATTCATGGCCAAGGTCTGCCGACTATGGACACAATGAGAGCATGCCATTTTCCAAAACATGGGGTGGATGGATACAATGAGGACAGTGGATATCAGTCATTTTATATTTTGGTTTGCTTGAGATGAACCATGCCTCTCGACGTGGAATCGCAAAAAAGATATTTTGTCATTTTCAATAAATAAAAGAATAATATTATAATTTTGCAAGAAAATAATTCTAATTTTGCAGTTAACTGTAGTAAAATTTTAGTACTGATATGTAAAGAAACAAATAGTTACAGAGCTAGGGAACAGAAGATGATGCCAAGCTCCTGCCAGACTGATGTAATATATGTTAACCAAGAGTGAGAATGAACTTACAACTTAACCAACAGGTTGATTAGTAAAACATGGATCTTCCAAGTTCCATACTGAAGTAGATGTTTGTTTCCCTTTACACTTCAGAAAGAGGAAGAACACTGATGCTCTTGTCTGTGTACTAACAAGCAAGGAGCAAAGAAATATGCTCCCCTCCCTGTCTGATGGTGGTGCTGGACTTTTTCAAATGCAGCAGAAATTTAAAAAAAAAATCTAATTGAGGAAATTAAAAATCCCAAGAAAATACAAGGTATGAGCCAAAGCTGTCCATACAGGTTACCATTTGTCAGTCAGGTACCAAATTAAGTCATGTTAACCCACTATATTGTATGAATTTCAGGTCCAAGACTATATGAGTATTTTTCAATCTGATCTCGTGGTACATCTGGACTGCTGCCTAATCAGTAAAAACATTTATGATAGAGAGGCTAATTTGTAAATATTCTTATATGCTGCAGGAAACGTGCTCGAACTAGGTCCATAAACAATAAACGGCCTTGGAATAATCTGACGTTAAACAGAATTATCAAACTTGCTTTTATCAATTAATTAATCCAAAAAAGGCAAGCAACAGCCAAAGACTGAAGTCTCAAAACTTTCACAGGAGGAATTTTTATAGGATGGTCCTGGGGTGACTGATCAGGATGCGATCCTTCCCTCACCAAGGAATGCTGACCTTACATTTCCCCCTCCAATATGGAACTCTCTGCCACCTGCTTGTACTTATTTTGATCTGGGTTTTCCTCAGTCCCGCCTGTTGAAGCAGATTCATTTTCCATGAAGTATTTAAATATGCTCTGAGTCAACAAGGATGCATTGTGTACAAGAGTGGGTCTGGGGACTCACCTAAGACACTGCCTCAGACTGTAAGATACTAAAGCCTTCTGGTGAGATGTGCATTCAGCATCCCTCAAAAAGAGGGAATTCAGGGAATTAAAGTTGAGAGTGCTTCAAAACCAACAGATGAAAGGTAGCTGGTTCCTTATCCAGCAGCTTTGCTAATGTAACATATCAAAGTTGTTGTTTTTCCAGCCAAAACTATTTCATGAATTTGACCTAAATTTGTTAATAGTTTTGGGACAACCAGAGTTGCATTTTTCCTCAAATAAACTATTCATCAGAAAGAAAATTACTGCTCTTGTCACAGAACACCAGCTGCCTACCCATTCAAGAAAAAAAAAAAAAGCTTTAAAATCAAAAGAAGCAAAATTAAAAGTCTTAGAGTATCTCTTAACAGTCACAGAAGGCATGTAAAAAGAATAATGTAAATAAAAAAAAAGAAGCAGGAAAGCAAAAGAAACATAGAACAGTATGGGATAATTGTAAAACTTCAAGAGGTTATTCAGCTGAACAGCTATCTTTCACAAAATGGAAATCCAGCCCAAATGAAGCTGCAAAAAATGTGTAAACTAGGGCTTTTAAAATGGTGTTGGAAATTAAAACTGGGTTATGAAATACATGAACTTAAGTAAGTGCGTCCTATTATCTCAAGCATATCCCGCACAGCAGAGTTGTAGAGAGCTAGGAAGGAATGTGAACAGCAAGCAGAAAACTGAAGAACAAAAGACAAATTATGCAAATGTATCAGATTTGGGAAGCTGAGATTGTTGCCTCCCCAACAACTTGAATAACAGTGTTTAAATACAACTTTCTTTTTGTAGAAAGCACCGCTTTCTAAGGCTGCCTTCCAAATGCTTTCCCATCTGTTTCAACAAATGTGATAATGAGGAGGTTATGCTGCAAGCTTTAAAAAAATAAAAAAAAAAAAATCAAGTTATTTATCCATACTAGGGAACACAAAGCAGGTAGAAGATTGTGTCAGTCACCGTACTCCAAGTCAGCATAATCTCAAATTGCCTTTCTTTTCTTATCTCCACTTTGCATCCTGAGAGAAAAGCACTACCAATTTAGGTTTGACCAATTTAGGTTTGAAGGAAGAGCAGAGCAAAACAGATCACTTACAGCTCTGCCCTGCGAGATTGTCTTAAGCAGCTATAAAAATGAACTATGCCTGGAAAAGGATTCAGCAACTAGAAGGTTTCATTTCCCTTAATGCGAGCTGTTAATACAAGACGTGTTTGAAAACCCAGGCATTTTATTTAGCTGTGCATTCGAAATCGAGAGAAGTTTTTAACTCTGTACAAGAGCAAGGCACTCTTTCTGTGCAGTGATTTTCCATGAGAGCAGCATTAGGAGCATCCAAGTTGCACTGTAGGTGCCTGACAAAAGCAATCCCTAGCAGGGAGCCTGTCACCTTCCACATCCTCTCACTACAGAGGGGACATTGCCTCAGCTGCTGAAGCGGGAGCTGAACTCTGAACCTCTGCCCTTTGTATCCTGACTCCGTCCCCGTGTAATTTTGAAGTGATTCCAGCAGAAGTGACTAGATTTATCAGCGTGTGAGTCTGGGATGTGTAGTCAGAAATCCGGCCAGGACCAATTCCTCTGCTTCTGCTCTTATTATTCTCAGGGCAGCTGAGATCAGAAAAAAAAAGGTCAGGAGAAATGGTCAGACAGTTGTTGTGAGCATTTTCCAAAGTAGGCTAAGGAAACCTTATAAACAATATTGGGATCAAAATAATAAGGTGTATGAAAGTGTTCGCCTAAGTACATCACCATGGCTTTAGGGCTAAGCTGTATCATCACAGACCTTTGATATAACGTCCAACACCAGAGGCACAATGTGGTCCTTTTGAAGCTGGCAGGGGTAGAAAGTCCAAGCTATCTAAATTTCCTTCGGTCTTTTCAGCATCCCTGTCATTTTCTCAGGTAGAAGAAGGTGGGGATTGTGATCTATTTCCTAGATAAACAGAAAGAAGTCAAGCGGAAAGAAATAAGGTTTTATGGATAAAGAGATTACAATGTGTCAGAATATTAAGTATATTATCTCTGGAAGTTTTCTGCTGGTGGTATTTAACTTTACCCATCCGTCCAAATTCCAGTTGTTTAGTGATTCCCCTGGAGCAGTAGATTTAACCAGGTTTCTTTCTGAGCATCCCCCAAAATTCCAGAGAAACTGGTGACTCCAGGCAAATCAGCTATACGTGTGCCTCTGGAATGCATTGCACATACCATGTACGCACCGAGCAGATGGCCTTCACCCCACAGTAAATCTGAAGTCCTCCTGAATGCATCAGATTTACTACCCACATGCGGCGCAGCTCTGCAGAGCACAGCTGATGGGGCCAGTGCTTCCCGGGGCGATCCGTGCTGGCGAGTGCTGCAGCACGTGCTGCTGCCTGGGAAATCCTTGCCACAAATCCTGCAGCCTTCCTTCTCCTTGCTTTCAGGTAATGGAGGGTAGACAGCAGTTTATAAGACATATCTTATCCTTGTGGAGGCAGACAAGGAGAGCAGCCAAAACAGAGCTGGAGGTGGTAATATGGTGTGGTTTTGGCCGAACTGGCCAATGGTCAGCGACAGATGCTGTCTTCCCTCCTCTCGTACATGGACAGGAAAAGGAGAGGTAAAGAGATTTATGAGTTTAGAAGAAACTAAACTACTTTAATGAAATATTAACAATAAAATTAAAAGGAAATATTAAAATAGATGCAGTATATACAAAACCGTATCAAAGGTCCCAGGATGATATCACTGGCAGGCATTGGGGAAGTCCCAGACTGGACTCAGTGATAGGTGGGAGCTGGGTTCCAGAGCTGGAGTCAGGAACACACGTATTGGGATCAAAGGCAGATGAACAGACAGGGTCCTCCTCGGACATCAGCCATGGAAGAAAAGAGAGCTGACCCTTTGACCACTCAGCTTTTATACTGAACATGGGACAGATGGGATGAAATAACTGTTGGTCAATTTTGGGTCACCTGCCCTGTCCGCTCCTCCCCGCAGGTGGGACCTCTCTACGCTTTTCCGTTTCCAACCCTCCAATGGGGCAAATAACAAAATTGGCTGACCTTGGTTGTTACAGAGATAAGCCTCTCTGCGTACCATTCCTTAGAACTAATTGTAAACATTGGTCTTCTCACTCTGAGAACAAACCATTTTCAGCACAACATGCTGTTAATTTCAGAGAGTTAGAAGAGGCCTAGCTAAGAAGTAAAATTACTGAACAGAAAGTTGGTTCTGTTTTACCTCAAACCAGGACATATGGCTTGCGTTGTTTCTGTTTCTGTTTACCATGGCTCTGCCGGTGGGAGCAGACTGGGTGCTCACCCAGCTTCCCTGCCCTCCCACCTATGTGTCCCCCGAACCTCCCCCGTCCTCCGGCACTCTGTGCCAGGAGAGGCTCTGCTGGGATGTCCCTCCAGGCTCCTGGCTCATGGGCTCCTCCTGGCCTCAGGCTCTGCCCCAACACCATCAGGCTGAGGAGCACAGTGCCATCACAGTCATTCAGCGCCCAACTCCTGCTCAAGTTATGGAAAAGACAGAAAAGCAGCAGAATGTGCCGCTTAAAGGCTCTGGGGGACTTTCTCCCTTTCCTAGTCTGGAATAGTCTGTCTAGCTACATACACCACTGAAGATGACTTTGCGGCTCATTTTTGAAGGAGGAGAAACTTCCCCCAAGAAGGGGGGAAGTTGGATGCAACAGGTGGCCCAGTAGCCCAATTCCTGTTTGAATAAATGAGAGTTGCATTTCTTGCTGGGATATTAGGGTTTTATTAACTGAGAATTACAATATTATTTGGCTAGGGTAGGCCTCTGCTTTAATTCAAATCTACACAATATATACTAAATTCACTCTTTGATATTTCTTTCCTGCCATGGTGACAAGAGAACATCTAGGATAGTTTGTTTACTGTTTGTTTTGGCATATTGCTAAATTTTTATGAGTCAATACATTTAATTTCCAGAAATGTGCACTTCAGCAGGAAGAATTCCACTTTAGAACTGATGGGCACGCACCATGTCAATAAAGACAACATTATCACATTAGATATTGCAATGAAACCTACACATTCTTAATGATTTCTTGCTGGCTTCCGGACTCAATATCTATCAGGCGTTCATTTCTCTCCCCATGCTCACTGACTATTTGCTTCTGCTTCTATCAGGCGACACTATGCTTAATAGAAATCTTCTGCCTTTCTGGTAGCAAGTAATAGCCATGTGCAATCTGGCGTGCATTGGGTATAAAGAAGCTGGGAGAGTGTTTTTTTGTTGTTTAGGTAAATGTTTCCGCTTTGATCCAACATCTGCCCTTTCTGCTGCTCGCGCACCAAACTGATGCAGATCTAGCAGAAGGATGGGAGATATTTACAGGGTTTCCTGTTATGGGGTAATTTTGAGAACATCATTTTCCCCTGCTCACTTTTTGCCTTCAGCAACAACAATCCAATTCTTTGTGTTTTCGATGGGAAACCGATTCTTTGTCTCGCCCTTTCCTTCTAGTTCTCCCTGAAGGCTGCAGAAAGAACGAACATGAATAACCAAGCAATGAAATCATAAAATAGTCCCATTTACGGTTATCTTTCCAAGAACAGTGAAGGCATTAAAGTTCTGAAACCTTTTTTCTTGAAGCAAAGATTGCAGCTAGAACAGGAAATGGCACAACATAAATTCAATTCCTGACAATTATTATAACATGAAAGGGAAATGGTATAAATCACTGATGTCAAACACTGTTCATTGGCTAGATCTGTCCCATTTGAGCTATTTATCTAGTTCCTGTGACAGATTCAGATTTTGCACCACACGTGCTTCCGTTTTTTAAAATACATGTTTCAAGTTTTCATGCTTCTGAAAAAGAGCTTCTGAATATACACTGAGTAGAAGCTGGTGGAAGTTCATGCATAGTTGTCTTTTTTAAACTACAGAAAACAAGGTATATTATACTTGAAGAGCAAATGTCTATCTGTTCATTTTACTGGGCGTTAACACTTACACTTAATGATAATTTTTGCGGTTGATCTTGAAACACTTCTCAGAAATTAATTTTAAGGAAAGATAAATGCAAATTGTTTTGGGAGTTTTTGTTGTGTCTGTAAAAAATAATGAAAAAGTGCATATTTTTTGAGGAAAAGGAAATAAGAAATATCATGCACATCTATAAAGCATGCTACCTAAGTCTGACAAAACTTTATGTTAAACTCCCATGCAGTTTTAGCTATCAGTGATGTAGATGTGAACCTTGAACAACTGAAGAGAAATAGACCCATCTGGGTAACAATAAGAAAGGAGCCGTGTTGAATTCTCCACCCCAGCTGTCTGCAAGCCTGACCCACAGTCTCCTGGGGGTCTCCCAGTTTTAGTCATTTCAAAGGGCATAGTGTAGAGTTTTAGAACAAATAAAAGCTGTATAAAATACCTTTTTGGCCTTTCATATTCATGCAAACATTGATTTGTATTGTTATAAATACAAGTAGGACCACCTGGATGTTTTTCATAGATGAAATTTATGTCACAGCAGTAGCCATTTGGTCAGATATTTTATATGCTTCACACATAAACTGTAGTGCATGCCTAAAGCAGTTCCTCTTGGAGACTGATAGAATTTTGAACCAAAAACTAGGACCATCCTTATCTTATACTCTAATACATTAAAGTTTACTGCTTGCTTTCCATGCTGTGGGTAAAGTTACTTCATTAGGAAGGGGAGGTATGTTTTTTTGGTGTATTTAGAAATGCAGTATTTAGAAACATATCATTCTTTCAACAAAGTAATTCAAGAAGCATAGAGCTGTGAATTTTTTTTAAAAAAAGATGGATTTTAAAAAAAAAGATGTATTCTGGGAATGGGATACTCTATTACAGAAAAAAAATATTAAAGAATCTAAGAGTCATGTCTTCACATACTATTCCTAAATTAGCTTTGAAATACTTTCCTTTAATTCTTACTCCTGTCTTGAAAAAGTCAATGATATATTGTGAATATTCCTATTTTTACGCTGTAACTTACTGCATATTATATGTAGTATGGACACGATAGAAAATGTTAAAGCTCTTAGAAGTTTTTTGTATATCTACAATTCAGTATTGCAAGGTAGAGAGCTTCAGCAGAACCTTGACTTCAACATAAAAGAAATTCTTATCAGAATTTTTTGTATTATTATCATAGGATTTTTTCTGCTTTTCTTTATGAATATTAAGTGACATTAAAAACTGTGACATTGATTTATTACTGTAGTACTACTGTATAATAAAATTTAACTTCTGTTGAAAACTAAGACTCTAAAATACTTTTTGTTGTTCAGTAGAAATACATGTGGTGATTTACAGGTTGGTTACAAACCAGTAATTCGTAGTTATACATGTATGTTCATGTATGTAACCCTACTGTCAGGTAGTTAACAGCAACTAAAGGGGCAGTATTCAACCTATATACAGTCCCTCCTGAGAAATAATTTTATTGGTCTGTCCCCAGATAGAAACTGGGGAAACTAAAACAGTCTCTAGATTCCCTTAAAAAGCTGAACTTCCTCCCTCCAACAGCTCTTTGCTACTGTACATGAACAAGGAAATCTTTCTTCAGGAGAAGGAGTAGTCATGAACCCAGGAAAGCAGAGCAGCACAACATATACGAAGTAAAGAATCAAATAGAGCCTCTAATTCAGTGGCACAGTAATAGTTCATTTAATGCTGATCCTCTTTACTGGGAGCTGTACTGTTTTGCCAATGCTGATCTGGAGGTCTGCCTTCATTCCCAGTGGACAGTTTGTCCCACAGATGCTTCGCAGTTCCCAGCTCTGGTCCTGCCCTTGCAGCCCTGTAAACCCCACCGGTGTCTTCAGCCACAGCCTTGGCACAACAGGTCATTGCCACAGGACCAAGCTGGGACACCTGGGGACCCTCCCATAAGGCTGGAAGCAAGTCCTCACCACAGAAAAATCTGTGCCTTTTCAAAATCTCTTGTAGGACCAGATCCTCCCAAAATCCAAAACTAGACCCCAGACAGTTGCCTCGGATTGTTCCTGCAGCTTCTGGGATGGATAGATTACACAAATTAAACTCACTATAGGAATATTTAGGTTTTTTTCAGTAGTACAAAACTTTATACTTTTCTGGAACTTCAGGATATGAGTTTAATTTATATTGCAATGGTTTCAAGGAAGAGAATCATAAGTATGTCATCGTCTTAGTATTATGCATTATGCCTTCTTCAAATTTACAATACTGGTAATAGTTTCTCACACTCAACTCCCCCCATTATGGCAGCAGGGTAGTTAAAGCATCTCATTATAGATCCAGAAAACTCCTAGGTATGTTAGTTTAGCAGAAACTAGGTCATTTAGTAGGGAAACTAAAGGCAGATGAGTATGAGATTAGCCATCACTGTCTTTTAACAGCTTCTGGTTGCATGAATTACATTTTCTTCAAGCATGATAATTTTGATGGATCATTTTGCCCTTCCTGCATTTTGCCCACGCAGGAAGGTATTCAAAACCCAAATCATCTCTTTATAATGAAGGAACAGCTTCAAGAGCCAGGATAACTGTATTTAAAACTACACCTAAGTTTCACTCCTTTCCACATTCACAGTGTGTTTAACCTGGAGACTCCCATCATGGAATTCTATCATCACAAAAGATGTTGTTTCTTCTTGGAAATTTTGCTTTCAACCCCTTGAAACCTGTTGAAATATGCTACTGGAATTTGAAGCCACAGAGCTGCCTTTAAAGTTACATTCCCTGTAGCAAACTGGGGGGTTAAATCAATGGGTCCATTCAAGTGAGTAAAGGTTCACTGTTCTGGCTATCAAGGATGCTCTCTCAGAATAGCACGCAGTTACTGAGGAGAAGGTCCACACTGAAGTCGATCCCGCTATGGTGAAATTCAGGCCTGGCTGGTGTCAAAAGTCGTCTGGCGTTGGTTGTAAAACACCAAGATTTCACCCTTAATCACACCACCCTCCTCCCCTGAGGAGATGGAGTCATTGTTATATATTTATGTGGTGCCATTAGAGTGCTGAGTACATCAGATGTGCTCCTTGGTTGGTGCAAAGCAGCAGTGCTCCATTAATTCCATCCTGCTCCCATTCTCCAGGGTGCAGTTCTCACTGCCTGGAACAGCTGGTGCGGCCATGGGAATGACGGCAGAATTAAGACCTCAGTGCTAAATTTTCACACCTCCTTATGATCCTCCTTTCTAAGTCAGAGCTTTTAAGGAATGCAAAGCAGTTCTCAAGAGACACTCTATTTATTTGTTTGCGTTTTTATAAAACAAAAAGGTGTGTTGGGATATCGTGCCAGCACTTACAGCCATCCACTGAATAGACATTAAAGCACTCTGGTCATTATCAAATGTTGATAAAATTCTTATTATAAGCATGCAATATGAAAAGGAAATCAATATCCTAGTCTGTCTTGGACCTAATTGCATTGCTACCATTCCTCTATCATTTTTTATTAGCAGAAATGATATAATTTAGGGAGCAGAGAACTGAATTTCAGAGATGAAGTCCATGGGACACTGCTGAGTCCTCCATGGACACAGAGTTGGGCTAGAAAAAGATAGTAACTTGCATGTGTCTCAGTCTCGAGTATTAACCTATTATGAACAAATTACATTATTTCTTGTATCTCCACCTGCTTGTGCTTTACTTTGGCTATTTGGGTATAAGGTAGCATCAGGGTAGAATTCCTTGTTGAGTTTTTGTGCTGGACTTTGAACTGCTGAACTGCAATCTGGAGTTCTTTATTATTAATAAAAAACAAACAACCAAACAAAAGCCAACTGTGGCATTTGTAGAAGCTGATTTTTTTCAGGGTAAAAGTAAATCCCCCAGAAATATAGAAGTCTATCTTACAGAATCAATATGTCAGCTTTTAGCTAAAAATATAGCAAGTCGTGCAGATACTTTTCTCATCACATCAGCACCAAGTGACCCAAAGCTAGTCTTTTCTGTTCTGTTCTTTAAAACAGCAAGTGTGGTTTCAAGGTTAGATTCCTTTTATTCTGATGCCATGATACATCATCTAGCTCCATCTTGATAGAAGGATGAAAGCTCCTTCCTCCCTCATACTTGCTTTTGTTTGGTCTGCTGAATAAATATAGTAAATCACCAGGTAAGGTGTTGAGGGGGTTTTGTGGGTTTGTTGGTTGTTGTTTGTTTTGGTTTTTTTTTCCTTGAGGGTAGTTAAACAGTGGAATGCCTTGCCCAGAAAGGTGTGTAGGCTTCATCCTTGGGGATGCTCAAAACTTGACTGAACAAGGTCCTGGGTAACCTGCTCTAGGTGGTCTTGCTTTGATGAGGGCATTGGACTTGATGCCTTTCAGAAGACCCTTCTAACACATTATTCTATAATTCTATGAGTCTAACAGTAAATCACAAAATCAGATGAGCAATCACAGCTTCCATATGCAAAGAAGGCCAGACTAACTTTCCTACTGAGTTATATTTTACTCAGTTTGCTCAGGGCAAAATCAGGCCTTTATAGTTTACAAAAATAGAGTCTATCCCAATGTACTGAAACACAATTACGCTTAACTACAGGGTTAATATTATATAGGGTAGAATGTTTAGTAACATATTAATACGTTTACACACTAGAGCAAGTAAGCAGTGGCTAAAAATGAAAAGCCAAATCTGAGATGTAGAGGAGCGATGAATTTTCCCCCAGAGCAGGACACATCAAACAGTTTCCATACATCTCTTTTCTGGTCCAACGTGGCCATGCTGATGCACTACAGTGCTCAGCGGCCAAGATGAAAGGAAAATTTGGACTTTGAGTCTAGTTAGTTCTGTGTCTTGCTGGGGAGCTTTTCGGAGATGACTTCTATCTTTCTGTAAGGAACCAGATCAAATTGACCCACATCATTTTTCATAATCACTGAACCTCTACCAGACCTACAGAAAATCTCAATTGTTACTTGATAAGTAGGAATTCAGACAACCCTAAAGCAAAAGCATGTTTTCATTTTTCTCTTCTCTGGTTGTGACTCACCTTAACAAATTGTTATTTCCTACTTCTTGAACCAAATTATCCCTTGCTATAACTATGTCAAATTAAATGGTGCTACCAGGGATACCATTTCATAGAAAGAGTTGCAGGGTTCAAAAGAGGCCCTACACATCACCTGGTTTAACGCCCAGCATAATAGAAGCTGTGGGACCTCTTATCTAATTTCTAGCTCTAACCCAGTAGAGCATTGTCTTTGTCATAATCCTCATTTTAAATTTTCTAATGGATTAGAATCCATTATTTCTCTCTGCAGTTCTTTTCCTGTAGTTAATGACCCTCAAAGTGAGAAGTGGACATTTAATTTTAGTCAGATTTTTTCAAGCTTCAGCTTCCAACCCTTACATCTGCTAGAATGGAGAGCTCTATGAACAAATTTTTATCCTTCAAGCAGGTACTTCAAGTCCCCTCCATCTTCTATCAGATGTGCAAAGCAAGTTAAGCTCCTTACTATGTGGCATTTTTTTCTAATCCTTTCATTATTCTTCAAATGCTCCCTTAAGCTATTCAACAGGGAAAATCCTGAATTTCTGTATTATTCATGAAGTAGAACTGAACAAAGTGTTTCAGCAGCCATCATATCAGTGCCAAATACAAAATATTACCTACATACTCTATGTACCCCTTTTTAAAGATCAAAGCAATCACATTTCTTTAATGGAAGAATGAAAAATTATGCTTAACACATTCAGTTGAGATAAGCCAAAGTATTACATTCTGTTCTANAAGTGCTGATCTTTCTCTCAGAATATCCTAAAGCCCAGGGTAAAAGTATCTCCACTTAAATGCCAGATGTGGGTTTAAATTCCTGCTCCATAGGTTTACTAGAAATTCCTTCCCAGACCAACCTAGCTTCAGAAGCTGACGGACATCTGGACATGTCATGTGGACAGAGTTGTCCTCCTCCATCCCTCCCCCACTAAATGAAGTGCTGAATTCTCTTGTGCGGAGACTCAGACTCTCTTTATGGTGTTTCCCACAGGGTCTGCATTCAGCATGCAACCTTCTGAAGACTGAACATACACTGTACTTCAAGTGTCCCTCTGGATACCCAGATTCACTTCACTTCAAGCTGTTTAAAGGCATGGATTTAAGACAAGCTGCAGCTAACAAGAAGGTAAAAACCTATGCTGGAACCAAGCTGACCCCTGACTCTTTTGGCATAGCCATGAATGTCCCTGCACATATACACACAGACAAATATACCAGGCTCCATCATAGAAAGTCCTCAATTTCCTGTGTAGCAAGACACTATAAGCTGTGTAGACAGATGAGCTAAAGGCATCCTCTTGCCACATTCATGTCATATTGGGAAGGTTGCCCAGTCTCTGGCCTTCCATCCTCTGGACTTCACAGACTATGAGCTCCATCCTTCACACCTCTGTATGGCCTCATGCATTAGGTTAGGTAGCCCTGCAAATTCAGAGTTATAAATTCCATCAGAGAGCAGGGATTGCAAACTGGAACCCTGCAGGTCTGAGCTCTATTCATGAATCTAACCATAAACCGTGGTCCCTAACGCTCAGTCACCATAAACAGTGCTTTTGAGGAACACCCAGAAGACCTGTAACAATATCTTGCAGGGCGCAGTGAAGCCAAGAATGCAATTGTGGCTCCTAGACTCTCTTGACCCAGATGTAAATTACATGTGGGTAATAAGAACTACAGCTTACATGAAAGTGACTTCCTTCGTCTGACTTTAATTGTTTTATGGAGACAGATTGCCTAGGAACCTCACTGCTTCTTCAGCAATAACCATCGGATTTACGATAGGTTCCAGGATTTCCTCCTTTAAAGAAAGTTCATGAGTGTCTGAGCAGGTCGTGGGTTCTCTGCCATAGGAGTCCTGCAGATGCTTGCATTGATATACATTTGCAAGTTTTAAGGCACCTAGATAATCATCACTGAGCCACTACAGAAACACGGAGCGCTGTCTGGGTGCGTGGCATTAACGTTTACAGGACGATTTTTGCAGGCCATCTGAACAGTGTGCTGCTGCAGCTGAGTTGCCTGCTATAGCCACAGAAGCTAGGCTAATGCATTTTAGGTATTACTCCCTGTACCACAGGCACAGTAATGGCTTCAGTATAGAACTTCTCTTGTTTTGTCTTCCTTAAAACCAAAGAAGATGTTGATGGTCTGACTGGTTTGTTATTATAGTTTGCATCAAATCATCAACCGAGGTAAATAAACATCGCTCTATTGAATTCAGGGGAACATATCTTCAGCAGGAGGATTTCAAAGGTAAAGGGGGGGTTTCTTTTGAAGATATAAGCCAAGGATAAAGGACATGAAAGACCCTTCAGTAATACTGCTAATCTCTCCTCTGCCATTGCAGGATTGCTCTGCTATAATCACAAGACTGTGCCCACCTTCCTTTAGGTAAAAAAAATTAATAGGTTTAATTTAATAAAAAATAAAGAAGACCTCACATCCCTTAAATGTAGCATTTCTGACCCTCCTTTAATTTATTTAGATGTTATTCAGAGTATGAGTCTTTAAAGGATTGATTTTAATTCAGTTTCTATCTGGTAAGAAGCAGTAGAAAGGGAGACCTCTCATCTTTGCTGGTAGGGGGAGAAAATCTGTAAAATCATGTGAGTGTTTTAACGTTGGAAGTAGGGTCAGGAGCAGGACAAGAGGTTTGAAACTCCTTTACAAATGGCATGAGTCACTTTCTTTAAGTGCAGTGACCATCATGGCTGTGCTACATTGCAGTAAGTGTCATCGTAGGCTGTTTGAGCTGTGAAGGGAAACAGAGGTGTTTCATAGCTGCACAGTTGGCTTCCTCTTCACTGGCGAGTATGACCTCTCTTCCATGGCAGAAGCAATCCACTGCAAAACACAATGTGAAAACTTCAAGCTGAAAACAATAAAAAAGGTTCTGTCTCTCCTCTGAGAAAGTGACAAAGTCGTCTTGTCTCATGTTTGGAAAAAGTAGCTTTTCAGAGGTGCAGTGGGACTGGTAGGATTTGAGGCCTGTTTTCTGCTCTGGCACCAGATTCTTGTTTGGCTGGGGGTAAGCAGCTTCAGATGCTTTTACAATCAAATGTCTAATCAAAACCGGAGCTATGGGCTTTATCTTTTTTACTGTGAAAATTATTAAAACCCTTACACTACAGTTTGAACAACGGTGCAAACTGAGCTGTGAAAACTTCTGTCACTACATGGGACAGCCCAGTTAGGAGTTGTGCCTGAAGTCTACAGGCATCCTTGGTCTTTCAGAAGTTATAATACTGTTCCAAAACTTTGGATGGAGAGACTGTACACTGTTAGGGGTTTCTTCAATGCTCAACACAATTAGCTGAAAATCCAGCTTGGGGCCTTTGGAATGCTTTAGTACTGACATCAAGACTAGTTTTAGTTCTAATTTTCATTAGCAAAATGAGTTAGCAAATTTTTAAATGGAAGCTGCAAAGTCCATCTTTTATAACAAGAGGAGAACTGCTTTGGCATTACTAGCTTTATTTTATTTGCTTTTGTTACTTTTAAGGGTTTTTCTTGGTTTTGCATTGCATTTCCTTTTTTGCCCTTTGGGTTGTGACTGTCTGTGTTTCATTTCTGACATACCTAAAGGTTGTGTTCCAGGATGATTGATGCTGTATACATTAGGTTATACTATGTTCCTATTGAAAAACTGAAGAGCGTTTAGATACTGTCTAGAGATACAAGTTTTATAGACTTATCTAAAAAACTAAGTTCATGTTTTTAACTGAATAATCTAAAAAAGAAGATAATAAAATGTTTTGAACCTCATCTCCGTTTGCTAAGCAATTAACTGGTCTCCTGCATTCAATGAGATGCACTATTCACTTCCTCTCCACAGAAAGGAAATGGCCATGCTCAAGCACGGAAGTCTAAGAGACGTTTCAGGACGTGAGAAAGAGCTATCAAATAGTCTGTGTTAATTACTCATGTTTAACTTAATTTGTCTTTATCTTTCCATAATATATTTATAGACTTCAGTAAGAACCCTCCCTAACCATTATTCTGATAGGCTTTTTATTTCTGTGAAGTAATTAAGAATTACAGAGAAAAATACAGGATAGGACAGTCATCCAAAAGAAAGAAAGAAAAAATTGAAGAAACAGTAGATGGCATTAAGAACTTTAAGGACAATAGCAACAGTCCTTAATTTTGGTGGGGATAGGATTTCACCCTGTCAGCAGTAAGTTTCCTTACTGCCTTCACTTCAACTGTAAAAGCCTGAATCAGACCATAGAATGAAGACAGTTGTGGAATTTGGAGATATTAAAGTAGATACCGAAGCATCCATGGTGGGATACAGAAAGCTGCCAGCTCTAAAGAATACTCTACATTCGTAATGAATTTTTCTTAAAGAGACAAATCATCAGCAAATCTCAAAGGGATGATTTCTGTAAGGCTGAATGTACTCAATACTCCTGCTAAATTAAAAAGAAGTTTAAATTAGACAGGATTTGGGGATTTACTTTAGGGGAGAGGGGGGAGGAGGGGATGCAAAAATGAGAATAATTTAACCACTGGAGGCCTAAGGATGTAGCAGAATTCTTAGTTTTGCAGTGCTTCAGGCATTCCAAAAAGATAGTGTGAATCAGACTGAAATTGTGTCTGTAACAAAGGTGCTGTTGGTTGAAGATGCATGCAGTGAGACGTACAGGAGGCCAGAGCAGGTTGTTCAAATCATTGTTTGAAATCATGCACTCAGCATCTTACGGGGCAGGAACAAAATGTGCAACTCATCTCATCTAAATTTAGCTGCATGCAATTTAGCTATGTAGATTCAATTAGTCATCCTCATTCCTAAAGAGTCAATGGAGGGAGATAGTAAGATGAGGTGCCTTCAGGGGGCATCTGTTTCTCTCCATCATTTCTACAGGAAGACCAGGATGGCTGAATTACATTGATTAACTTGTAAATGGTAAAATTAATTAAATCATCTCTGCTTATATCAAACTAATCCTTTGGTCATTTTCAGTTACTGAATGATGATTTATCTTCTTAGTTCCTCCTGTCTGGGCCAGTTGGGACTCTCTGGGTTTACTCCTGATTTATATAGCATAAGGAAAACCAAAACCTCTCCTTCTGCTTTCATTCATGCATACGACACGCAATGAGTTTGTACAACTGGGAGAAGAGACTAGATAGATACAAACTACTGAGATATTTGGTTTATTTGCATGAAGTTCAACACCTACTTTTTATTGTTTACAGTGATATATTATTTATAATGTAAAAATAGGAAGGTTGGACCTCAGCAGTATACACTGACTTCAGTTGAGGATCTGGTTTGTGTTAATTTGGTACCTGCCGGAAAAGGGAACATGGCTATTTTTGTTAGGATGAACATATCCTTTACGAAAGGCCTATTTTTCTTTTATACAAACATCTAACTATAGTCCTAATCTACATTGCTCTCATGAAAGGATAATTCATTTTGCAACACCTGTCCTACATTAGCAAGTAGCCACCTCTTGCAGCTAATTTTAACAAATTCAGAAATACATGAGGAAATGAAAAATATGTATTGCACGATTTGCTATAGGTCATGGAAGAACTGTTAGCTTTTGTTCTTAGATGTCTGATTTGTAAAAGAGCATACAATACTGTTAAGCAGCTCCAGATATTACATTTCCTGCATTTAAATTATCTTATTTCATACTTAATGGGAGTAGTCTGGTACACATAAGCAAATTTTTACACTAACGTTTCTGTTTCAGTGCTGGAGGACTCAAATCTCTGGGTAGCCAGTGCTAGTTACCCACAGATAAGTAACCAGAACAAGTAATATCTGGTCCTGCTATTGTCCATGTAGAGTGTCTGAGAAAAATAAAGCCAAGTCTTGACATTTAAGTAGAAGACAAAGGAGTCGATCCTTTGATTGCAGTGGTTTTACGCCAGGGATAAAGCTGATCCTAACCATACAAAGAAAATCAAGTTCAGGCATGGCTTTTTATTGATTGTGCAAAGCCAATGAGTAAAGTGCTTAGGAAAAGGCCCACCCAATGTAAGGGCTGATAGACGAGATGAATCTTCTCTGCCTAGGTTCTCTAGTTCTGTGCTTATGGCCAGGAAAATAATGTCCAATTGTCAGAGGATAATTCAACTACCATTCAACTACCTCAGCCTGAGATTTGTGGAAAATTCAGTGTCAAAGCTTCCTGCCTTGTCAGAATTATTTGATTTCTTTGATTTTGCATAGCTTTGTCTGGAAAAATAATATAGTCATACAATGACATAAATATAGCCCATTTGAAACTCTGTTTTGTTCTGGTGAAGAGTGTTAGTGGTCCACTCATTTCAAAGGAATTTTGCTGTGATGGAAATGTAGATGATTTAAATACATTCGTGTTTTAAAATATGGGAGCTTTTTTAACCCAGAGGTAGATCACTTCCTGGACTAGGGAAGTGAACATCCCCCTGTACTTGGCACTGGTGAGGCCCCACCTCGAGTACTGGGTTCAGTTTTGGATCCCTCACTACAAGAAGGACATTGAGGTGTTGGAGCGTGTCCAGAGGAGGGCTACGAAGCTGGTGAGGGGTCTGGAGGACAAACCTTATGAGGAACGACTGAAGGAACTGGGGTTGTTCAGCCTGGAGAAGAGGAAGCTGAGGGGAGACCTCATCACCCTCTACAACTACCTGAAAGGAGGGTGTAGAGAGATGGGGGCTGACCTCTTCTCCCTGGGGACAAGGGATAGGACAAGAGGAAACGGGTTCAAGTTATGTCAGGGCAGGTTTAGATTGGATATCAGGAAACATTTTTACACTGAAAGGGTTATTAAACATTGGAATAGGCTGCCCAGGGAGGTGGTGGATTCCCCATCCCTGGAGGTGTTTAAGAAAAGGGTAGATGTGGTACTGAGGGACATGGTTTAGAAGGGGTTTTTGTCAGGGCAGGTTAATGGTTGGACTTGATGATCTTAAAGGTCCCTTCCAACCTCACCGATTCTATAATTCTATGATCAATTTAATGAAAAATATGACCTCAGGGCTTATTTAGCTGAATCAACTCTTATTTTCCTCTAAACCAAATCTCTTTGGATTGGAATAAGTCAATTAGAAACAAGCTTGAGGTTACCAAAATGACAGCATCCTCATAGGAGTTTACACTGCTTTAATTAAACTGATAATATAAATAGGTAATAGTTAACGTTAGTAGAAACACAGGAATTTGTAGAAGTTATCTAACACATCAAAAGCATGCATGTCTTTAGCCTGATACCTGTCAGCATACTTCCCTGGATTCAGTGGAGCTGATGAACAGGAAAAGGCTGGACCAGATAATTAGGAGGAGCAAGGGTTTGATTCAGTCATCTATATTACATACAGTTTTTATGAACACCTTGAACAAATAAGAAGTTAAAGAGAGTGTACTGTTTCAGTATGGGGCCATTAAATACAAATGCCGTGAAGAGGTCCTGCATTATCAGCAGCTGAATCTGTTATAAAGCAGCAACTGTGAAAATTGCATTCAGAACCATGACCTGGCATTTGGACTTTGGACTAAGCAGTAAGCTATGCTCAGAGGGGCATACGCTTTACTACTATTCTTACAATGCAATTATAAGCTTGTAAAATAGACCAGGTGTCTGACAAGTATGTAGTTGGGCCCAGAGTTTTTCAACAACAATCAGTTTGTTGAATCGTGTATTTTGTATTTACATACTCAATTTCAATTACGTCAAATTCTTGAAAAAAATGAGTGAGGAACTAAAAAAATTCAAACACAACATTTATTTCAAAGTACTGTTAAAAAAAATTTTTTTTAATTAATAATATAGCAAACCAAAACAGTTTGGAGCCAACAGAATACTTCAAATTGACTGCAATAACGTTTTTTCATTTTGCCACAGGAAAAAAAAAGTGTCCTATTTCAGTCTGAACTATCTTTTCCTCCTCATCCCTTCTATTTCTTATTTCAGAAAATGAATCAAACCAACTCTTAATTTGCACAGCTCCACCTGTATGTCAGAATTTTTTTACGACTGATAACCAAGACCAACTTACACTGACAGCAAAGCCATTAGAAGGGCAAACAGGAGATGAATGTTGATTCTGGGGAGGTAGTGGTAGAGATATGGTACCACAGAGCCTTGAAAGAAATAATGGCACAGATTTACATCTCCTTTCTTTGTTTGTTAGTATACATTTTCCAATTAGCCTTTTAGGTGGGAAGAATTTACTGATACGCTGCATGAACCTGCTGCCTGGATCCATGACACTTTGCTCTCTGCAGCAGGGATAACAGCAAAACTGGACAATGAATTTCTGAAAAAGCACAACATTCCTGCAACAAAACTACAGAAAAAGCCTCAGATGCCTATGAGGATCAACTTTCCAGCCTGAGGAAGAGCAGCATGAGCAGTGTCTGATCAGCTCATTCGCACTTGGAAACCTCTCCCCAGTCTATCAGGGGTTTTCACAAAGGCCTGTGTTGGCTCAGTTCTGCTTTCACTGGCTGTATCTATACTAGGAAATTAAACAGAACAGCACTGCCATGTTATTATCCATGCTGTTAAATAGTTGGCACATTCCCTGAAGCAATTTTGTCCTGGTGTTTTCCCAGAGAGTATCCGAACTTGTCATAGGGGCACAAGATATTCATATCAGGCAGTTTGGATTCAACCAGCCTCTTTTGCGGGTATTTAGCCATGTGGATGTGCACTGTGTTACATCAATTGGCCTGCATCAGAGATTAGTTCCTTGGTCCTTTTATTTATGGTATAGTCCCTGAGACTATAGACAAATAGGAATGAACTTAGAGCATTTTTCCAAGTATTTTCCAAGTATTTGTTTCAAAGCATCTAAATACTAGTAATTGTCAAAAAAAGCCTGTGCTTTTACTAGCAATCCTTTCTAAAATGCATTCTAAATGCTTACAGACATCCTAACTCTGAAATGTAACATTAAGGATTGAATTGTCAAAATAAAATCAGATTTAGGACTTCCCTTTTCTCTGCTTCCCATGCTTTAAAAGAAACAGTGTCATGGACCTGTTGGATTTTCTGAGGGGAGCTGCAGCAGCAGCATCCTCCGATGCAACCGCACAGCTCCTCCCCTTTGCCAGCCTGCAGCTGGAATGGAACAGCTTTGAATGGAACAAGGGAGACAAACAGCGATTTAAGGAGAAATGTAAGAGAAAGAGGCATAAGGTTTTGTTGTTGTTATTATTTTAAAAATACTCTCCTTTGTGAAAATCTGTATAACCGATTGATGTTAAATGCGAGCAGAAGCTCTTACAAGTAGAAACAAGACATTCAGACTACAGGTCTACCAGTAAAGTAATCAGGACAAGGACCTGATACTCTGCCCTTGAGGCCAGTTTGCATGATCCAGTTAAACTGTCCTAGTCTCCAAAGTAGTCTGGTTTCACCCAAATTGGCTACTGGGCAGGTTCCCAGCCTCAACTTTCTCTTGAAGTGATTTGAGGGAGTGCTGGGCGGCCACCAGCGATGCTGAACCAGGGCCCATGGTCTGGTCCTGTTTAGTTTAGTAGTGTAGATGTAGCCTTTAAGTATACATCAAGTCATCTGTTGCCTTAATTCCACAGATTTCAAAGGATTTAGGCCAGAAGGAAACTTGCCCTAAGCTGTGCATTCTTGCAGCATGCTCATTATCACATTTGCCTTTGACTTGCACAGCTGTAAATCCATGGAAACCAGAGTAATTCAGGGATGAATCAGGTCCATTATCTCCCTGTGTTTGTACAGCACTTAGCACAATGGTGCCCTGATCCTGATGGGAATTCATGTTATTTTAGGACAATCAGAGCTTTCATTCGTTAAAATAAAGTATATTTTTAGCCAGAGCTAGCTTCAATGGCAATGTCTAGGGTAGGGGGGGCTGTGTGAATGAAGGAGAAAGCACAACTGATGCCCCACCACATGACTCTGAGCGCACGTATCATATGCCTAAGAGATTATCTCCTCTCCCGGTCAGTACGGTTGTGAAAATATGACCAATGGGGACCTTGGAAGCTCAGATAGAAGAGAAAGAGCACAAACTCTGAATATTATTGCTTCTTTCTTTAAATTAGTTGCATCATTTTTAGGTTGCTCAGGATGTGAGGCCCAATGTCTGATTTTGGAGCATTTGAGGTTAATACTGGTATGTTTAGTGCCTTTGCTGAAAAGTAATAAATCAGATGCCATGCCACTGCTTTCCATGGAAAGTTACATCTCAGAGATGTGATTTGCTCAACACTATTTTTTTCCCTCATGCAAATAAAATGAACCAGGAACACTTGAAAAAGCAAGCACTGTGCTTGCTCCATCTTCAGAGGTGCTTGTTTCAGCTCTTTTATGAAATCTTGTTAAGACCAGTAGGTCTTATAAATTCTAATGAGATACATATGTGGAACATATATAAAGACATTACACATGTCTTACAAAACATTTGCTATATAAAGGACCCAACCGTGTGAAGTTATTATTCAAAGCAGAGGTAAGTCCTAGGAGAAGACAGAAAAAACCACCAGTTGCAGATCATAATCCTAGCAGGGCTTTTTGCTAGTTCCTGTGGGTTAAAAGCTGAAATACATGTTCCAGCTTCAACTTATTTTCACAGACATAAATGGGGAAGATTGAATATCAGCTGTCATTAACCTCAGTGTCCTGACATGACAAAATCACCATTACTCCCAGTAAATGTGATCTGATGTTCACAGCTTAGAAACATTAGATGCACATATTTTTGCAACCAAAAATTATGAGCAATTATTGCTAGAGTTGTAACAACAAGTTCTAAAAACTGACATGTGAAACGAGGGAGCTGGCTTTCCAGCCCTAACTTACCCGCTAGGAAAACATAAATGCAAAGATTAAACTATTACAAAGCCACTAGCTTGTTTTCCTTCAAGTCACTTTATTATCTCACTGAAACATAATCTTAAAAATCCATGCAGTGAAAAGCCATGTACAGAAAAGACTTAATTTTATTTAACATTTGAAAGTCCTGTTCTGACACCTGTTCTTCATTTTGCAGGCAGGTCCACTAATGCTGCTTTACCTACTAATTAACAGAAAAACATTTTGCTTGATGTGAGGGTAAACTATTTTGGGTGTGGCTATTGGGGAAAGGTCTGACATTTCCATAGCTCTAAGAAACATTCCTTTCCTTCCAAAACTGAGTTGCCTGTGGATGTCCCTCCAGCGTGAACTCAAACTGAGGGGCCGTGGTGACAAAGGAGCACTGTGCCGCGGCATTACCTGGGTGGCGTCTGCCCTTTCCCTGTTGCCTGGCACAGATGTGTCCTAGCACATCTGGAGTGGCGAAGCCTGACAGCCTGGCTTTAATGTTCCCATGGCTGTGTCACAATCCACAAGTTGTTGAAGGCCTTTGCATTTTAAAAACAATGATGTTTGCGGTTTAGTTTGTACACAAAAACTGTGGTAGTGTTGCATTTTCCCAAGCATAAGAGCAGGCACCGCCTTTCACTGACATGCCCAGGAGGTCATTAGCCTCTCTTTTAGCCTTCTGAAACCCAGTTAGTTCAGACCTTTGACAATCAAGAGGAGAAGCTTTGAGTTGTATCAAATTAATTGTCCTGGTAACATCAGAGAATCACAGAATGTAGCGTCATAGAACGTGTTGGGTTGGAAGGGACCTTTAAAGGTCCTCTAGTCCAGCCCCCCTGCAGTGAGCAGGGACATCTTCAACTAGATCAGGTGGCTCAGAGCCTCATCCAGCCTGGCCTTGAATGTCTCCAGGGGAGAATCATGCAAATTCCACCTGAAAACTAGTCCTTGTAGATCACAATAGGTAGCTAGATCACAACTGAAAAAATAATCATTTTTTTTTTTACTAGCGATGTCAGTTCCTGTAAGTTTCTGCAAGGCTGTTTTTCAGCCCAGTGAAGCGGTTAAACATCCGTGATCTATTTGCTTTACAAAATGATGAGGTTCATCTGCCCTAACTGAAGTAATTAAAAGCAATGTCTCTAGGTTTGGACTGGTCACTCTAGGCTTCTTTTATAATTAGTAAAAGGGAGTGAGGGTCATGTGATGCTCCTTGAAATCTTTTCCCCTGCAATGAGTTACTCTGTGGAGATGCCACACATCAGCTCTCCTTCTGACTAGTGTGTGATGATGAAGGAAAAACCACTATTTCTTGAAAAGTGTTTTTATTTTTTATTTGCCATTGATGCCGCAAAAAGTATAATGAATTTGTATAAGCCGTCTAAATTCAACACAAGAACAGAAGACACAGAAATCTCACTCAGAAACCTCACTTTTACACAGATGGAAGATATAATTCCTTCCCTCCGTCCCAGACACCATCAAACACACAAGCTGGAAGGTGGATGACAGGGTGATACCCATCAGCACCAGCATCCTGCTTTCTACGGCTTGCCCGAGCAGAGCTACTGGAGATCAGAGCACAGCTTCACAAGGTGTCATAGTACAGAAAGCAAGCTGGGAGAGAAATGCTGGCTCTGGAAATGCAAAGGATATCAATCCAAGACCCGTGCTACCGCAGGTCAGAAACTGAGCATAGGTGTTATACCCTCCAGGTAGAGGTGCACCACACCAGGGCAGATTCCTAAATGGACTAAACAGCCGCTGGAGTACAGATCTTTTATATCATCTGGGACCCATGAAGGAAATAATAGGTTAAAGCATCAGAATTCTTCCAAAATGTTCTCAGTCAGTAAATGATAAAATAAAGCTTTGTAAAACTGAAACCGAAGCTAGTCAGCATCAAATGAAGCTAATCAGCAAATTCCTTTTATTAACAAAAATCGTGACACAAATGGTACTAAGAATTTAAAAAAAATAATCAGTCAAATCTAAGGAATACTAGATAGTTAGATTTAAGCTTCTTAGAATACTAAATATAAAGAATTTAATCTAATAAATTCTAAAGAACAAATGTTAAAGAACACTGAAAAATAATTTCTTATTCTATTTATGGTCCTAAGCAGTGATGCTCATAAATGTGTGCTATTTTATAGCAACGTGTTTTCAGACAAAGGTTTAGATTGTTACAGGTCTGAGAAAATTTGCTTGCTGCTAATAGAGCATTTAGCCCTGCCTGCCGGGCTATAACTCCATGACCCTCCATCAGCACAAAGCTGTCCAGTAACAATATTCTTAATATCATCACACAATCACAGAATCAGAGAATGGTAGGGTTGGAGGGGACCTCTGGAGATCATCTAGTCCAACCCCCTGCCAGAGCAGGGCCACCTTAGAGCAGGTTGCACAGGAACGCGTCCAGGCGGGTTTTGAATGTCTCCAGAGACGGAGACTCCACCACCTTCCTGGGCAGCCTGTGCCAGGGCTCTGCCGCCCTCAAGGGAATGAAGTTCCTCCTCATGTTTAGGTGGAACTTCCTGTGCTCCAGTTTGTGCCCGTTACCTCTTGTCCTATCACTGGACACCACCAAAAAGAGCCTGGCCCCATCCTCCTGACACCCACCCTTTAAGTATTTATAAGCACTGATAAGGTCCCCCCTCAGTCACCTTTTTTCCAGACTGAAGAGACCCAATTCCCTCAGCCTTTCCTCATAAGAGAGGTGTTTCAGTTTACATCGTCACTGAGAGTAACAAAACAACACAAGATATATTACGAAACAAGGAGGACTAGCAATATTTGGTATAGCGGGATACCTTTCTATCATAAGCACACCTGTGTTCCCCACCTGTAGCCTATCTGTCACAGATTGGTAATTTAGATTGCTTAAAGAACCACCGTCAAAATTATTAGCAAAGGAATTCCAATACAATGTTGGAAAAGAGCAACTTCTCAAAGTTCAATGGCGAAGTTTGCTCTGTTAATTACTGTGTGGGGAAATATACAAAGGAAAATTGAGTTACACTCGAATTAGAATGATTCACAGAGAGACTGAGGACACAAAGGGTAAGGGAGATCCTCCAGCTGGGTCACAAGGTTCAGAAAAGACCCCCTTGCTTTCTAAACTCCTTCTCAGAGAAGAGTCTAGGTATGGCTGGATCCAGACTTAGTCCCAGACTTGTCAACAGTTTATGTCTAAAGGATTATATACGTTTCACTATCATCAATTCAGTAGTTAATGCAGTCAATGTTACCAAGGCAAAATCAAAGTTATCATACTACAGAGTTATGCACAATATCGGTCACTTACTAAAGATCTGCCATTGGTAAAAGATCTCTCTGCCTCGAGGAGCAACGTTGAGAGAGGTCCCAGCCCAAGAGGAGATCACTGTCATCCGGCCAGGTTGCCNCACAAGGTTCAGAAAAGACCCCCTTGCTTTCTAAACTCCTTAAGCTGTCGTATTAATGCTCACTTAAGCTGTCGTATTTATGGGATAAAGTGGTTGGCTCGTAATCAAATAACATGCAATGGAAAAGGTAAGCATGAGACCCTGTACGCACATTTTTCTTTTTTTTTTTATAAATGGGTTTTGCAAAATCAACCTGTTATTTATGCAGTGGTGTTCCAAAATCATCTGTTTTGATGTTTACTCTGTCCTTTGTGGGTTTTTGGAGAACAGGTTGAACTAGAGGAGTTCTTGGCCTGCCTACAGCTCAGGCCTTTACCTCCCTTGAACTCTGCACCAAACTATCACCAGTTTGGTTAAGGGGTCAAGCAGATCCATCACACTTCACCCAGTCACTACAGTCAATCCAATTTATCAACTCATAGAGTGATAGTACGGTTCCCTGTTCCCTCTATGTCATAAATATGTGGCATGTTGCAGATCAGTGATAAGAATCCAATTATTTGATAAGCTATTTTGTTTAAGTGTCGTAACTAATATTAGTTATATAACATTTTACGNCACTTACTAAAGATCTGCCATTGGTAAAAGATCTCTCTGCCTCGAGGAGCAACGTTGAGAGAGGTCCCAGCCCAAGAGGAGATCACTGTCATCCGGCCAGGTTGCCTAGCAGAAACAGCTCAAAGGCGGCTCACTTAAGCTGTCGTATTTATGGGATAAAGTGGTTGGCTCGTAATCAAATAACATGCAATGGAAAAGGTAAGCATGAGACCCTGTACGCACATTTTTCTTTTTTTTTTTATAAATGGGTTTTGCAAAATCAACCTGTTATTTATGCAGTGGTGTTCCAAAATCATCTGTTTTGATGTTTACTCTGTCCTTTGTGGGTTTTTGGAGAACAGGTTGAACTAGAGGAGTTCTTGGCCTGTCTACAGCTCAGGCCTTTACCTCCCTTGAACTCTGCACCAAACTATCACCAGTTTGGTTAAGAGGTCAAACAGATCCATCACACTCCACCCAGACACTACAGTTAATCCACTTTATAGGCTCAGAGAGTGATAGTACGGTTCCCCATTCCCTCCATGTCATAAATATGTGGCAAGTTGCAGGTCAGTGATAAGAGTCCAATTATTTGATAAGCTGTTTTTTTTAAGTTTCGTAACTAATATTAGTTATATACCATTTTACACACGGAATCAGTTGATTGTATGCATTTTGCATGCTGGATTGATGTAATTTGTTTCATGTTTTGCCAAACTTTAATATACAGAATGTTTATAAGCAACAAACATAATAAGTTCAAAACTAACAAAACTACAATTGGATGCAGCATCAAATTCAACATTCCAGTTGCTGTTGGTTACCATCCAAGAAGAGTTTCCCACTAGTGATGTTCTCCATCTTTCTTCACTCTTTCTAGGACATGGTATCTCTGCATCATGATGGATGGTAATCAGTGTTCTTTGTCCATAGTTTTTAATTCATTTTAGCAGTTGACTGAGGTCATCATGTTGCAACAGTTTTCTCACCAATGGGATATTCATTCCAATAGGAGTAGACAATTAATCTTGATACAATGAATATTTAGATTCTAGCAATTTGTGGGTTGTGACAGGAGGCAAATAGTTAAAAGTTGCATCCCACAATTCTGCTAAAATCACAAATACATATATTTAAGTAATTATTTGTCTCTACAGTGGTTTTGTCTATAAATATAGAATCACAAAGAGTTCTCATACAAACACATCCATTACCAACATATATAAGTACAGTTTCAAGGGTTTCATTTGGATGTATTTCAAAATGACAAATATTTTGTTCAGTGTCAAGACAAATGTCTTGGGCCTTAATGGTGTTACTTTCATAAATAAATCCTTATTGTTCCTGTACAACACACACATTAACATCAACAGTTTGCCATTTGCTCCCATTTTTTTGAGCCCATACTCTACGTTCTAATGCATAGAGTACAGTAGCATTGTGGTTTAATCCCAGAGCAATGATGTTTATGGTATATAGCAAAGCATCGCATACTGTCAAAACAAAAGCTGTAGCTTTACTGTCGATGTGGTCATAGGTAAAATTGACCAAGTTGATTAGCAGGAATAAAAGAAGTGAGGGTCTCCACCCAATGCTTCAGGCTTGATGGCATATGAACCAAATTTAGTTCAATCTGGCAATAATTACCCCTGTGAGGAAGATAAGCAATCCTTCAATAGTCAACTTGGTCCCCAGGGGAAGTGTGTTGGTATTATTCCCGTTATCCTTCCTGTAAAGGAAAACAATACAAGTATTGCAAGGTTTTTACAAAAGGGTTACCCCTTAGTGGCTCAACTTGTTTAACTGCTCAGACTAAAGACAAAAGTCCCTTTTCACACTTGAAATATCTCTGTTCTGTCTCTTTAAATGCAGTCGAGCTAAACATTAAAGGCCTCTTTGGCTTGCTTTGCTGTGTCTGGAGTAGATTGCAGTAAGCACTATGTTCTGCAAAACTCCATTCTGCTATAATACCATCACTGCTCTGGTCCCAGTGACTGATATGTATTTAATTCCTATATTAGGGTTTTGACCTCCTCTTCATGTTATGGGTTCCATTTCACTGTTTTCCCTTTCATAAAAGTGAGTACAGTGAGCGAGCAATGGTAGAAAATCCAGGTACATACTTTGTCCAATATCCTAAGGTTCTCAGTAGCTGTTTTAACTCTTTCCTGGATTGGGACACCTGCACTGCCCAGTACCCACCAAGTACCTAATATCTTTACCTCTCTGCTTGGTCTGTGACTTTTCTCATGTGGAATTTCAACTTCTGCTTTGTGTAGTGCTTGAGACCCTGCTACTGCCGCTTCCCCCCCACCGTCTCAGGGGTAGTTCCTCCAATCAGAATATTATCTATATGTTAGGATAGTTTCACATCTTGGGGGAGTGAGACTTTCTGCAAAATTCAGCAAGCACAGCGTGAGCAATCGTAGGTGAATATTTATACCCCTGTTGGAGTAAAAGTGTATGGTATACTTTCCGAGTAAAAGCAAATTTCTCTTTATCCTTTTCTTGTAAGGGGACCATGAAAAACATGTCTTTTACATCAAGCGCTGCCATTCATGAGTGTGCAACTGCTTGCAAAGTAAATGTTAAGTTTTTAGTGTCTGGTACAACAGCTGTTAGCAGGGCTGTATTAGCATTCAGGCAATCAATAACTGACTACTAAACGCCACCTCCCATTTCTTGACCTAGTTGAGGACTGACTAGGTCTGAGAGGAGCAAGTTAAAAGACTGGGAAAGGGGTGTACAGCAATTAGCCAGAAACATCATCAAATTGACGTATCTAAAATTTTGCCTCCTTCCATAAGTCTGGGTCTGTAAATGCATCCCTGAGCTGAGTGCCCTATCAAGTTGAGATTTGGAGAGTGAAACTACTGGTGATTTTGCACCTTAGCCAGGCATTTATACAGGCAAGATTCTGATATTTTTTTCCTCAGAGAAGAGCTGATAGTTAGGAAATACTGCCAATTAACATGCTGACCTCAGAATAGAAGACCCAGATTCTGCTTCTTCCTCACTCTGAATGGTTTCAACGTAATCTTCACTTTATAAAAAATTCTCTAGTAGTGGAAGTTATAACCCCATCCTGCTGGAACATCGTCCTCCAGACTGTGGAGGCTGGGTAGGTTTTTTTCAAAAATAAAACCTGTAAAGACAGGAGAATAGGCTCAGACAGACTGATGGTCCTACTGTCACCCAAGAAGCAAAATCTAGTACTGGATACTGCACTGTGGACTGCTTATGCATTTTATGTTACAAAAATGTAGAAAATAATCCTGATAGCAAAGACAGTCTGAGGGTTCAAGCCCAGTTAATTGGTCTAGCCTGTAGGTTAAAACTGAGTTTTCAAGGCTTGTAGGATGGAAGTTTAGCCCAGTTAATAGCATGTCTATTCTTTCTTTTCAGTCTTCTCATGGAGATCTTTATTCCTTGGGTTTGGACTTGGCTTTCCTAAATCATTCTGACTTTTTTTGCTGCTTTCTATTGTTAGCTGTAGCTTTAAATGTCAAAGCAAAGCAAGCCTGTGTTGGAACATGTCCCTGTACAGGGCAAATGTTGTGTAAGTTTTCATTTGGTTTATGTGATGATATCTTACAACATGCTGCATTTCTTTTTTTCTGTTTAAGTACAGTGCAAGGAACGCGTCTGCAGAATTAAACTGAGAGCTTGGTCTGCTTTGAAAGAATCTTTGAATGATGTTCATGCGCGGTTACTTTTACCAGCTGGTTTCTTCTGTTCTCCACCTCTCTTTTATCTCTCCTGGAAAAATTGTCTTCTGTTACTGTACAAATAATTGTGTATGTTCTGGCTGGGTCTAGACAAACATACAGTAAAAGTGGACAGTAGAAGGGAAATGTAACACTGGCTCAAGTAAAAACATATTAAGGCTGATCTCTTAATTGAAGACTTCTTTCTGAATGATTATTCTATGCAATGGTGTTATGCCAGTAAAGCTAAGAACTCATTAAGGAAATGTGAGATGTTTGTCCTGAGGACTTAAAAGGTAAAGGAGATCTCTTTTTTTAACCTGATAATGTTCAAAGTTAGAGGAAAAACAATAAATTAATCCATTGTCATTTTGCATTAGGAAACTAATTCTATCTTTGGTTGCACATGGCTCCCATTGACCTCCGAGTCATTTCCACAGACCTGCTAAGAAAATGTTATCCTAAATATATAACAGGTAGGAAAAAGATTCTAAATTTTCCAACATGAGGAAACGGTGCATTTTTATACTGAAGTTAAATCCAAAAGGTTGATGCCGTTTATAAAGATTGCTTTTCAAGATGAAAAGAAAATCCTGCCCAATATTTCCAGAAATAAGAACTAGTGTAAAATCTCCTCTGAAGACAGCTGTGAAGGCATGTGCAGAGGCACATGATTTCTAAGTGTGATGCCATCATGCCATCGCCTCCTTTTGGGAACCTGATGGCTTTGGGCAACAAGGAGCCTGAAGAGGAAAAGAGACCGCAGCGTCATGTAAGATGAGGACCAAGCAGGAAATCTGGATATCTACTAGTTACAGTGTGAATTACAAAGAGGATTTTCATATTATTGAAGCTGGAGAGAATGTTTATGGTCATGCTAGTAGGATCACAACCTGTTTCCTCATCCTTAGGCACAGAAGATAACAAACCTGTTATTTTTCTCCCTCAAATGAGTCCTCTACACTGAGGATTCCACTGAAATAACAAAAACAGTCAAATGAGCTCACACTCATTAAAAGTTCGCAAAATGGCTTTGACATTTACAGAGATACACAAAAATTACGATTCTGCATCAGAAGCCCTTTGAGTAGGTTTTCCTACGCATGTGGCCCCATGAAGGCAGAGAGGTCACAAGCCTTCCTCTTGCCCAGAGCCATTACATTCTTGCGTTCAGCATCCAACAGCTCCATTGCTCCCACCCTGCTGGCAATAGTGACGTTCATTGCTTGCATCTTTAAATATGAATAGGCTTCTAGTTGTTCTGAGAAGACCGTAGCATTAATACAGTAATTACGCCATGAAATTTCTTCATTCAGTCTTTGAGCTCGGCTTGGGTATAATGGTTATTTAACATCCCGAGTAGAGGCAGAATAGTCATGATATCACACCATGGGATTAATCAGAACCCACAGCTGATGTAGAGATAGTAGATCAAACACATTTTTGACAGAGTACGCACACTCATACACACATGCTTATATATACACAGCACTACCAGGGCATGCAAATATTTGCACACATCAGAGTTAAATATGAATCATTCTTTTAGAAAGTGTTTCCATCTATAGTGATGACCTTCACCAAAACCATGAACAAGAACAGGATGGCATAAGACTCTTGTTGCCTTGCTATCTGATGAGTATATTTCTACTTAGATCTGACAAAAATGCTTTCCTTGACTTTGATTTCACAGTTGTGACCCCCAGTTTTTTCCTCTTTCTATTTGTTTTAAGGCAGAACTGACTGATTTAAAATTTAGAATTTAGTATTAGAGCAGAAGCTTGCTGTAAATATCTTCAGTTCATTCTGTGACGATTGCTGCCCAAACCAGCTTATGTAGATTAACCTACCTTTGTTATCACAGTTTTAGGAGCTTAAGTAGCTGCTGAGTTTTCAGCAGACATCTGTCTTTTATAGACAGATTTGAGGAGATTATTTTTTTTAATAGCGAATGTGGTAATTCAGGAATTTGTTTTGATCCTGACTTAGAATAAATCCCAAGATTTTACACAAAGAAAATTTTAAAAATATTTTTATTTCAATATTAAGTATTGATTTTAGTATTCAGTTCAGTATCTGTGTGTACTTTATTTGCCATATTTCTGTATCTTATGCAAAATATAATAAATCTCTCAATAAAACATTATTCCAAATGAAAAGTTAAAATAGTAATTTCACAAAGTGGGGACATAATATTTCAACATCAGTACACTTTGTCCTTAGAAGATTTCTTCTGTGAAAAAAAGGCAAAATCAGCATCTTCCTTTTCTGAGGTTGTTTTTTTTTTTTTTAATTTATATGAAAAGGCAATTTCTGATGGAATTTCCATTGTCTATCTAATTGGTTCAATTTTCATTAGAATTAAGAGAAGAAATTTTGTTGGATGTACTATTCCTTACAGTTACTTGAGTTCGCATGTTCAAAAGAAAGGCGAGATCACAGACAATGTGTTTCTCTTAATTGAATTTTCCGCTAGATCCTCCATGAGACCTTCCTGGGATGCTTGTATGCTGCTGACTTGTTTGTTCTTTTCTCAAACTAAGAAGAAAAAACAAACAAATAAACAGAAAAATTTACCTAGGTCACCAAAGTACCTTTTAAAACCACAATAAACTGTAGTCTATCTTTCAGTGTCTTAGGTAAACAAAGTTATTATCATTTTATCTTAATGGTCACTAATTCCATTAAACCAGCTGCACAGCAAAGTTAAAATGACACACTATAATTTATCAACAAAGCTGAGCTAGATTTCTATGCAATTCACATGATTTTAGCAGTATTTTTTTTTATAACTGGACAGTTCTTTCTAATTCTGTTTGACTTGGTACAGTAATCAGTTTCCAAGCAACGCAATATGTAAGGTTTGCTTACTGTATGTAAAAGCTGCATTAAAAATAAAATAAAATAAAATTTCATCATCTATGTTAACACATATCAAACAAAACAGAATCTTGTTAAAATAACTGACAACTGGGTGGTTTAATCCTGATGGAAATATTCATAAAGACTGTTGTTTGGGCTCTGTTCTATCCATCTGTTAATCATTGGATATTTTTATGAATATGGGTGAAAAAGCCATGATGTTACTTGAAGTTAGAGAAAACAATGCTGGAGTAAATTGGCAGTAACGGACTTTTTTCAAGGGTTCTCACCCATTTGTATAGGTCTGCCAGAATAGCTTCACAAAAGAAAGTTTTTGCAAATAGATTTCTACCTGCATATACCCCAATTTAACTCATTATTATAGTCTCTTCAGAGAATATATTGACTGTACGGTGCCTATAAATGTAGTGCAACTTCAGAAATATGCAGAAAAATTATTCACTATCCACTAGCAGATCATCCAATACTTCTGAATGGAAAATGCATTCAGAAAACTATTTCATTTATAGAATAAAGGCAAAAAAATGCCAAACAATTTTTAAAGAATTATTGGCTGAGCTCTGGTCATGTCTGGTAGATGAAATGAGTGTTTTTTTCTCTCTTTCCAAGAGATCTTATTGTATGCTGCTTTCCTGCAAAGACTTTATTTTGCTCCTAAAGCTTTTGTTTTATTTGTTTATCAGCCTTCATCCATTCAGCCATTCAGGTTTAATCTCTGCTTTGCTGATTCCAGTTCTGTCTTGAACAGTACATATAGTAAGGTCTTGATATAGCTTGATAAGTAGTGTAATGATGTAAAGAAACCTCTAGACTTCCATTGCCACTGCTGTTCAGTCACAAGATGTTTCCATTTTAAACTCCCTCTCCTCTAATTGCAAACTCCAAATAGAGCTAGAATAATCACAGAGAATAAGATGCAGAAACAAAATGCAGAGAAACACCCTCTGACACATACAACCCCCTGTTTAGGGAGTCCTATAGGCAGAATGGTGCATCATCTCCCTTTCTTTAGTTACCCGCAGCCCGGGATGCATCAAAAGCAGCATGGCCAGCAGGTCAAGGGAGCTGATTCTGTCTCTCTGCTCCGCTCTGCTGAGACCCCACCTGGAGTCCTGCATCCAGCTCTGGAGCCCTCTGCACAGGAAAGACATGGACCTGCTGGAGCAAGTCCGGAGGAGGGACACAAAAATGATCAGTGGGCTGGAGCACCTCTGCTGTGAGAACAAGGGGAGAGAGTTGGGGTTGTTCAGCCTGGAGAAGCAAAGGCTCAGGAGAGACCTTATTGTGGCCTTTCTGTACTTAAAGGGGCCCTACAAGAAAGACAGGGACAGACTATTTAGCAGTGCCTGTTGTAATAGGACAATGGGTAAAGTTTTTAATCTGAAAGAGGGTAGATTTAGACTAGATAGAAGGAAGAAATTTTTTACAATGTGGGTTGTGAAACAGTGGAACAAGTTACCCAGGGAGGCTATAGATGACCCATCCTTGGAAACCTTCCAGATCAGGTTGGACAGGGCTGTGAGCAACCTGATCTAGTTGAAGGTGTCCCTGCTCATTGCAGGGGGGTTGGACTAGATGGCCTTTGAAGGTCCCTTCCCATCCAAATCATTCTATGATTCTATGAACTTGCATTAGACAACAACTGAGAAAACACACCTTTAACTTATTCTTTGAGAGGCATCACTTTGTTGATTAGACCCCTAATATGGAGTTCAGCATTTATGCATAAGTAAAATAGGTGTAATGAATGACAGAAACAAGCACTTTATTGGGGAATTGTGCACTCTGCATTAATGGTGCATGCAATTTTTAACCAGTCTGGTTCTTTGAACAATTTGTTCCAGCTAAGAACAGATTGAGCTGTTCTTTGAATCATTCTTCGGCAGGCAGTACAGTGTGAGTTTATGATGACTTTTCTTTGTTCTGTAGCTGGGTTCATTTGAGGTAAAACTTGCTGACGTGCAGAAGGTTTGTAAAGGTACTGAGCACTGCCTATGATCCATCAGGCTTAATGTGAAGGCAGCTATGTGGACCGTGTGCATTGCATTTAAGCAACCAACACACATAGTTTTCTGGCAATTTAATGGTTTGTTTTCAATTGCGTATTCCAGACATGTTTGACATTTAAACGTTAATCCTGCTTTGTATGTAGTTTTCTCTGGATGAGCATCACAGTAGAAAGTCTTCAAGAAACTGAACATGAAGCTGGTCATAAGAGGTTTCTCACGCTCTCACTGAATTGATGTGAGACTTGGAACGGGCATTGGCAGCTTTGGGGGGGGGAAATGGATATGGTTCTGAAAGAGAGGACATAGCTGCTTTGGTTATTCTTGGTAAGCAGTGCATTCTGGAGGTAGAAACTATTATACCAAGGGAAATGTTTAGGTCCAAGGCAGCCCAGGAAAGGGTTATGGATTACATGTGTGACTTAAACCACTTTTGTACTCACAGGCACAGTTACTTCTATAGATTTTCTGCAGTCTCATATTCTTGTCATGGACTGATTTATAATGGCAAATTAAAAATTACAAGAACTGATACAAATTCAGGGCTGTATAAATATAAGATTTTACCTTTTCCTGGTTTAGAATACTAGTCCTTTTAATTCCTTTCCTTTTGGCAGGAGGGGGGAAGGGGAGCAGGGTGGGCACTACAAAGGTCTCCCTGAAGCTACTGAGAACCAAAAGTAGAAGTCATAATTGCAGTTTAATGAAACCAATTTTAAATGTTCCTTTTATCTCTGCTGGGATGTTTATTGTCACAGTTCAAGTTTTCTCTTTTTAGACAAATTCAAGCCATTTGCTAACCTGTTCATGCTAAATGTCACCCTGTAAAATAAGTAGCTTTGACAAATCTGCCCCCACTCTACTACCCCAGCACGTTAAAAATATCACAGTCACATTCCTGCTTTTTGAAATGAAAAAGGTGACTGTCATTTGTCATTTCTGACGAAAAATACCATTATGTTTCTTTTAGGAACTCTGGAGAAGCTCTGGATTTCAGTTAATACCTTAAACAAAACAAAACCCCATTGCTGAGTAATTCATAGAATTTCTGTGCACTGGTCTCTGGTAGCAACCACAGCAGAGTTTCTAAATTTGTTTAAAAGGCCAGGGTGAGATCCCAATAGCAGTCATTTGCCGACGTGCAGCTTTTCCAGAAAAAGGCTGAACTTTCAGACAAAACCCACCTACTTGCTGATGGACCAGATGGTACATGAGTACTGAGATATTTGCTTAGGAACCTAATTAGACAATTAAAAACTAGTAGTACCTGTTAATGTGACAGAGACGCCAATATTTGATGAGTATTTAGGTACCTAGTATTTACCTAAAGCCATTTGGGATACACAAATGAAGACATCCAGGTCTCCCAGGGAATCTGGTCTCGTACATATACTCTAGAGTGCCTAGTAAGGCCCAAAAAACCTGAGGCTCAGCAAAAGGTAGAGGCAGCAACAGTGGCCAATTCTGTTCAAAAGATGATGACAGGATGAAAAGAACATTCATCTTTTGCTTATTAGTGTGGCATTGGATTATTCATCTAGAAACAAGGGTGGAAGCCTCACCTGCCTGAACTTGTGGAAGTTCAAACCTACCTCCTAGCTTCCAGGAAGACAAGCTAGGATGGAAGACATGGCATGCATAGTCTTTGGGATTTGACCCCCCTCTAGACTCCTGAAGCAATACCAAGAAGCCAAGAGGGTAGGGTTCAAGTTTCAGAGAGAAAGAGAGAGAGAGAGAGAGAGAGCAACCACTTGAGTTTAGAGGGGCTGGAAGAGGCATTTTGGTTTGGACCAGGGTGATGGACCTGTTTAACTTGTTCTGGTTAATGTTCCTGGAACTGTTTTTGTGAGGGGAGTGATTAAGACTAGACAAAAATGCTTCTTCTTTTTTTTTTTTTTTTTTTTTTTTTAATTAAGAAAAAAGAAAAA
>VXBO01000765.1:104635-188901 GCA_013400135.1 Rhinoptilus africanus | reverse complement strand
TTTTTTAATATAGAAATAAAGCAAGACCTGTAGAGACTATAGCTTTAGTTTATGACTGAATAATAGAATGATGATCTTTACACAATATGAAATTATGAGACAATTCTATGGCCTCCAGCACTATGGTATTTAAGCATTTCATGATTTTTAATAGATTTAGGATCACAAAACTCCTAGAAAGTAGGAAAATGGATAGTTTATAACCCCCAGTTGTAAAATTTTTGCCCAGTTATTATCCAGCCTTTTAAATACCCAAAACACATATGCATTCACGTAGACCATAAAACTATGCATCATAAAATTACATCTACAAATTTACAATGAAGCTTTAATAGATCCCTTTCTGACTTTTGAATTTTCAGCTTTTAGGTAACGTCTGATCTTGAGTCCTCAACTTATTTTAAAGTCTTGCTTTCTGCCCTGAATGCTGTCTTAGCCATATAATGGATGCTATGGTACCATACCTTTATTTCAAGGCTTACAGCCCAGCTGGCAGCCACTCAGTGTGCGTCCCTGTGCCCTCATTTGAAATAAGCTGCAGCCTGTGGCTCCTCCAGGTAGATTCTGTCAATTTAAGTATGAAAAACTATAAGGGACGAGCTCTGTCTTCTGAAGTACTGATGCAAAAGGTAGCAATATTGCATGACCCTGGGGATGGTTGGATGGCTGCTTTGTACTGTAAAAATGCTGAAAGAAATAGCTTGGCTTTGGGGAGTTTTATGTCTCTGAGGTAGAATATGAAGTACCTGATGAGGAAGTTATGGTTCAAAGGAAGGTTACAAAAATAACAGCAGCCATCCTAAACTTATCTAAAAGATTTACAAGAAGTCTGCTACAATGTGTGGGGTTTGACCCCCAGGAACACTAAATTTTATTCATCTTGTGCTAGGGAACAAAACACACTTGGTGCATTAAATCAGCTTCATTTTTTTGCTTGAATGCTTATGGGATTTGGAGCAGAGGTTTAGATTATAAGGAAATAGTTGTCAAGTGTAAAGCATAATTAAGACAGTTTTGGTGCCAGAACCAAGATTTTATTTTTCCTGTGGAACAGGGATTTTAGGTTTTTTCAGCTCTTTGTATAGAGAGGGCAAGGAAGAGGACATTTTTTTTCTCTTTTATCTGAGCAGTCAGAAATGCACCAATATGGCATTTGTGTTTCATAAGCAGATAATTTTACAGTGTTCACAGTCTACCACAGATTTACCTCCTGTTTAGGACTTAACCTCATACTTTAGAAATCTTCCATAGATTTGAAAGCACTCCATATTACTGTCAATATAACTAGCCTCCCAGTGTTACACCGCGGATGCTGCACATAGAGCAAAGTCCACTAAATGTTTGGGTTCCCTTGCAAAATTGCTAACCGCTGCAATATTAGAAGTTTTATAACAGACACAATCTCTTTCAATCTGCCGAATCTGTGATACTCATAGTTATTTTGCTGGGTTGTATACAAAAGACATGAGAGTACCTCCAGTCAAGGGCTTGGACTTCATGTACTCTATGATACACAGCTTAGGACAAGGGTTGTTCTAAGAGCTCGTAGTCTTCGTATAAAACTACAGACAGGTAGATAAAAGTGGATGGGATGGCAGAGACAATGATGATCAGCCAGTGAATCAGGAGACAATGAACACTTCCTTGCGGTTCAATGACCTATACAGTCATGTATCAAGTAGCAGGCCTTGTCTTTAAGAGCCACCAGTATAAATGAAAAGGCAACAGCAGTTACATTATATGATTGAGCTCAAAAAAATCCCCAAATTATTGCATCAGCCGTGGGCATTCAAATAGCAAAGCAGCAACTTTAGGTCTCAGATCCTCACCTGTCTCAGGTGATTTCTACCTTGGACAGACAAGTCCTCTGAAACTATATCAGACAGACAAGTATTTGAGAGTATCTATATCTGTGCAGTGGCCTTGTAATGCCCTGGTGGGTGTAAGAGGGATGTGATTTTTTTTCTGACCCTTCTGAGTAATTAGCAGACATAAGTACTCAACAGCAATTGCAAATCTACTGAAGACCCTGAGAGCCAGATTAATCTCATTTCACACCCTCAGAGGACGTATTAACTATAAGGAGGAGCATAGTTGACAAGCTTAGACTAAAGATTTAGGGTTTATGTAAATGAAGCTAGGTGACATGAATCCAGTCTAGGATCTGTCTTCAATATTCCCCAAAATATTGGATAATACTATAAGCCAGTCTCTGACCTTAGCTTACCTTCAAAGAGGATGATTTTCTTTCTCTTGTTGCAATCTATAGAAGATACCACAGATAGTCTTTCTCTCTATTACAAAACAAACTGGCCCTTTATTTGTAACTCACTTCAATACAGAAAGGTACAATAAAAGCACTTGAACTAACAGCAGAACATCCTCTGCTGATTTGAAAAGCAACTGGGATTTGGGAGCTCAGTTCCAGTCCTTATTTTCTCACAGCCTTCCAGTGTCCTCGTCAGTAGGTTGCACATGACATATCTATGCTGAGGAAGAGAAGAAAACATTGGAACAACGAAGTATTGTGTAAATGAGTTATGCTTAACTATGTGTCAGAAGTCTGTTCCGAATAGCCTGAAACCAAAGGGTTGCAATTCATATTTTTATTTATTGGTTTTCCTATTTAATTCATGCAATGATGTAATTGAGCTTGTATTGTTTGGTGGGACAGAAGGGTTGTGGGCGACTGTGGGAGGAAATTTGTTTCCTGTAGGAACTGCAGTAGGTGAGGAAAAAGATGTGTAAGACAAGGAGGCACAATGTAAAAGAGGAAATTTATGATGGAATCACATCTTTATTTATATCAGTGGATATACAGAGAAACATTAAAAATATATCTCTCTTAAAGCAAGAAAATGAGCTTATATGTCACCAGAAAGAAATAAGTGTTGCCTGATAGGTATGTTTAGGAAATGGGCTAGTTACTGTATGATGGTTTAGTCCAGCTCTCATGAATCCCTAGTTTTGCCATTGTCACTAGGAAAACAGGCTTCAAAAACTTGGAGTCAGATGAATAGGAACATTTTGATACCAGAAGATTTTGACAGGTGTTTGGAGGTTTTACAAAAAAAAAAAAAACCTAAACACGCTAAGATTCAGATATAAGACATCTGATTTCCCTTGATTTAATTAAGAATTTGCAGATAACCTTGTCACTTCTGGAAATAAATAACCAAATAAGTTGGAAATCAAGCACATGACCTGCTAAAACATGTTTCAAAGTTTTAGAAGCGTTAACTTCTCAGCAGGACTCAAGTGCTACAGTGACACCTGCACTGGGCTTATGCCCAAGGGCACCTTCCCAGTTCACAGAATCACAGAATGGTAGGGGTTGGAAGGGACCTCTGAAGGTCATCTAGTCCAACCCCCCTGACAAAGCAGGTTCACCCAGAGCAGGCTGGATAAAAACATATCCAAGTGGTTTTGAATATCTCCAGAGAAGGAGACTCCACAACCTTTCTGGGCAGCCTGTTCCAGTGCTGCTCGCCCAGGAAGGTGCTCAGCAAACTGGTGTTCCACCCCACATAGTGCCCCAAAACAATATAACTCTGACAACTCACTTAGGTTAAAAGGCTCCTTCTTTACAAGAGTTCAAGCTTTAAGAAAGAAGATGAAGACAAATCAAGTCAACCATCTTTTATAGCTGACTCTTTTACTGTAGATACAATGACAACGTGAGCAAATATGTGAGCACAGTGATACATGTAAACCACATGCTTAAAGTTCAGCATGGATCCAAAGATAAGTTATAAATACAACATCATCTAGTTATATCTTTATACACTCAAACATACCTGCACTGAAAGCAGGTATGTACTGGTAGAGTCTGGTCTGGCAGATGAACCTGCATGAAGTGTTGTAGCCATGTACCAGGCAGCTACGTGGTCCACATTTCGGTTCAGAGTTGTTTCCATCTCTGGTCAATCCAACTAAAAGAAGATGAAAATTTCAGAGCTTCTGAACTAGATGTGGAAAGAGAGGACTGTCTTGAGAAAAAGAGCACCCCACCATACTGGACCCTTATAATCAAAAGAAAAAGTGTCAAGAAGAAAGGGATTGATGCTTGTATACCTGTTCTATGGGTCAACATTACTGCAATTAATGAGTTGAATCCTTCTAACCACTCTCTTGTTTAGAGGTTTAATAATGTATTGGGAGAATCTTCTTGCCTAAATTATTGGTGTTAATGTAAGAAGCCTAGAAACAAAAATGTAAAGATTTTTAAAAAATAAGTAAGTGTACTGAGGTTTAATCTAAAGAAAAGTAAACTGAGAGGAACATTCTCATAAAAGCAAGAAGAGAACAATCAGCTCTCCATGCCCCTTAGAGACAGCAAATGGGTAATGGATGAAGCCTGTGACAAGGGAAATCAAGATGGGCATTAGGAAACATTTTTGCAATAGGCAGAACATTGAAAGAATAGCCTGCATTGTGACTCCACAGTATCCCCAGGCAAGCAACAGAGATCTTCGAATGTAGGATTATTAGTCAAGATCAGCACAGTTTTAACTGACGTTGTCCTGAGGTCCCTGCCATCGCGGTCCCCTTTGATAATTTTCTTGCTTGCAATTTCAGCTGGGTACATTTTCTTCATTTCTTTCTTCTTGCATTTTTCTTTCTATTTTCCTTCTAACATTGTTGTAAAATCATTGTTTTGCTGGGATATTTCAGGCCAATCATTTCAGGGTTTGATTAAGAGTGACCTTTTTTTAGCTATATATTGGTTTACGATTTTTACTTTTTTTTTAAAAAAAAAAAAACAGATGTAGTTGATTGGAAGGCCAGAGAAATGACCATAACATCAGGGGTTTTTTGAAAACAGAACATTTTTGATGCAGTGAAGACTGTTCATAGCCCAAAGAACTTAACTCATTAACCCATATCATTCTTCTGATGATCTAGTATTACAATATGCTTTCTTTTCGTTGACTTTATTTGAATCCCAGGAAAAACCTCAGGTCACTGTTCCTGTTTCTTCATACCAGTAGCTGTTTATGCCCACAGAACAGGAAGTATGATTTTTAGGAAAGAATTTTACTTTTTTTTTAATTTCATCCTGTAAAAAGATGCAATTCTAGAACATCTAAGAAACTTGCTTCATCAGTAACATATAATGCCAATCTTCTTAGAATCTCACAGTAAAACATTTAACAAAATAGATTCTGCACAATCTTCAGTTTCTGATAGTAAAGAAGTCAAGGACTTGTCTCTCACACAAGTAAGACTGATTGCAAGGCATATATAGTATATCTTAGTAACTAAGCAACAAATTTTGTACCAGACTTAAACATTTATTCCCTATTGAAATTAAATAAAATTAGTCAATTAGGCATCCAAAAGCCTCATACCCACTTTTTTTTTTTATTTCAAATGCCTCATTCTATTTGTTTCTGTCTAGGTATCTGTTTCCCGTCTCCCGTTTAAAGCTAATATCCATGTGAGAAATTATGCAACTATATGAACAAAATGTAGATACAGAAACAGATCAAGTATAACTGTGTTGACATCATCTGAACACCTCATATTTATCATTGTAGAATTGTCATTGCTGAAAGCTGCAAAAATAAGGGAAAATTTGTGGTAAAGAGAAGATCTCTTCCTTCTAAAGCGCTTCATTTTAGGCCTGCAAAAGCCTAAAGTAATGACCTCTTAGGGTCTGAGGTGATATTATTGTAGAAAACCTATTAATTTTAAAGTTTTAACACTATCCTTAAATAAGTGAACACAGTGAATAAAACATGTAAATGTATGTTTAATTTTAATTAAATGAATAGCATTAAATTATCTTTTATGGTTAACCTGTTTCATTATGTGATAACTTCAGAAATAGCTGATATTTTATTGCTACTTTGCTACAAAACTTTTTGCAATAACCTCAAATGCAAATGAAGAAGGAGCTGTTGGCTTCTGCCTGCCCCATCCAGTCTCTCCACAGGAGTGGAATTTTCTCTGTGGCAAGTGCTCGTATCCTGAGATACACCTCAAAGCAAAAGTTTCGGTTAGTTCCCATGTAAAATTAATCTCATTTCATCTCATACACAGTGCAAGTAAAATTACATTGGTCACAGATTCCTTCTATCTGTAAAAAAGCTTTTTCTTAATAGTAATAGAGACATTTTCTACATCTTTTGTAAGCATTTCCTTATGCTAGTCCACTGGAGTTCATCAACCAGTAGGTGAAGGGACTATGCTTTGAGCCTATGGGGGTAATTCTGTTTCCTTGACTTCCAGAGCACATTTGAAAAGAATATCCTGAGCAAAGAGATTAAAATGTTGTGCCCAAACTGACAGAACCCTTAAAAGGATCTTACCTGGTGAAATTACTGCCTCAGGAAAGTGTCTCTCACTAACAAGACAAGAAGCTTGAAATAAATCAGTACAGTTAATTTACTGCTATAAGCAATACCAAACATGTTACATCTCCCAATAACTGGCATTCAAAGTTTCATTTCAATACTTGATGCCTTTTTTAACTCTTACTCCTATCAAAGTAGTAAACTCTTTATACATTTTATTGATATTTTCAGTTGTATCCTCAGGGAAAGAAGTACAGGAAGAACAGGGCAGCACTAAAGAAAAACGTATAGAACAAAGCAATGATTCCCTTCAGTCTCTGCACATCCACAGGGAAGAGTAATTTGTGGAAACATGGAGATGGAGGTGTAATGGATTTCTCTGTCAAAATGATGAGTGAAAGAAAGCAGTAATTACCATTAATGCACTTCAATTATGGCTCAACGGTTTTTTAGCTGTATGTTCCCATTTAATTTTCATTTAAAACAAAACAGTTGCCACAGACCCAGAGCTAAAAACAGAAATCCCTTTCAGCTACTGGCAAATTAGCGAGTAATGTTCTTATTATATAAGCAGAGGGAAGATTGGCTTCTTCCAGGCAAAGACAGGAAGTGCTTGTTTGTTTCAGACACTACTCCTCCTCCCCCCAAACTCACAGTTGAACTTTATTTCTAGTGTTATAATCAGCTAAGCATGATAATACTTTTTTTCTGGTTCCTATTTAGCTTTCAAAGCCCTCACAGGATTTCTGTCATGGATCAATGGCACCTTCCAGGAGGGAGTGAGGTCAGTGAACATCCTTGGTATACAGGAAGGCATGTTCTATTAGAAAAGGGAAATGTTTTCAAATCCCTCAGATCTTAAGCTACTAAAAATAAACTAATGGGCCTTAAATTAACTTTTTTTTTTTTCCACAGCTTTTCCAAGCCAAAAGAAAAGTATTTATTATCTGGGAGTGACATGCAGGAAATTAGGCTTATAAATTGTGTTTAAATGATTAGAGTTTCCAACCTTCCTTAATTCTAATCTTAATATTAGTCTATTGTAGAGTGTATGTTTCAACTTCAGTGAGTTTTTTAAAACTGGCTCCTATTGCACCAAGTGAAATATTTATAGTGGAGGAGCTCTGAAAGATACATGATGTAGGAATTACCTTGTCACCGCTATTTGTCTGCCTGGAACAGCTTTGAACTGGTGTCCACCTTCAGTGCTACCTCTCTATATCACCCAATAACAAACTTGAGAAATTACCTGTACATTTCAAATGCTCCAAAATAAAGTCACAGCTGGGATACCACCAAACAAATTTTTATGTAAGAGTGTGAGCAGACGTGAATTTCTTTGCTGAAACTCATCCTTACTGGGACTCCACTGAAGCCAATGGAGACATTTCTATAGGGATAGTAGCCTTGAGAGTGACAGATTCACACCAGCCGCTCTGACCCACTGAATTTCTGCCTGTTGCAGGCTGAAGGGCAGCCTTACAGTAATCCTTGAATGCTTACAGAAGCCGCATTAGATCTATCTACTGTCTCTAAGGGCTGAAGGTGATTTAAGCTTGGCCATGTTTGTTCCATGCACACCAAACAATGAGAGCTTCTGGCAGACTTTGGAGTAGACCAGCAAGCATTCCTCCAGATGGTGCCTTGGTTTGGGGCTTGTCTGCCCCAACAGCCACTTTGGATGTGGGCTCCTAGTTGAGGGGAAGATGAGAGAATAAGAATTTAAGTTATGCCTTATCAGCTATCTTCAAGGACAGAGAGTGGGCCCTCACCCATTTAATTTAGAACTATAAACTTAGCCTGAGCATAGAGGAGGTTAAAGAACATCAGGCTGGTTTTATAATGTATTCACCTATGATACATACCATAAAATCTGCTTGGGACCTTTTTCCTTCTTGTCTAGACAAAAAAGTCAGTGCTGTTGCTGGCCCAAGCACCCGTAACTGTGAGTTTACAAACAGACCTTATTTTAATAAGTTCATCACAAGCACAAGACCCCACATGGGCCCGTAACTTCCCTTTGCAGTTACTGTTTGGGCTGGCTGTTCCCATGTTGTATATCACAAGGCAACCCAACAGGTCAAAAAAGAGCAAGAGGCAGATGATGGCTCTGGAGTGATACCATCAAATTCTAGGGAAAAGTTACAAAGTACAGTGAGTTGCAGACTGCTACCCCCAGAAAACTTAACTACAGCTAGCTACCAGCTACCAAACTCATTGTGCATTCAGGCAAGCTTTAAAAAAAGTCAAATTTTTGCTCTTGCTGAACTTACAGTTTCTTACAAAAATTCAGATGGGTGAGGGTAAGTATGACACCAGCAAGATGTCAGGGAGCATTTGTAAAACCTGTTATATTCACCCAATCTTGTGGTGAACAGCCTTGGGCTGAGGACTCAGCCCTCTTGAAAAGTCTTTACCTTTAAAATGCAGTGACTAACAAAAGAGAATGAGTCCCATTTTCATCACAGGGATGTTTAAATGAAATTACTGTAAAACAGTGTCTGCAGAACTACATGTACTGTCTAAAATCCTTTAAAATTCTTTTAATTGAAAGCACAGAAGAGCGTCTGTAACTCCTAAATGCCAGAACACAGAGCTGAGCCATTTCCAATGACATGAGCTTGATAGAGTGGGTGAGATGATCCCATTGTTTCCCTGTGAAGACTTGTCTTTCTTTTTCCCTCCTCTCCACAGATGATCTCTGAGTTTCTTCCTCCACCTGCAGAGTTCCTGGAGGAAACTGTCAATATTTCATAGTAAATTCAAACATACTATGTTTTTATCCTAAAGTTTATTTACATTTCTTGATTACACTTGTTCTGGCTCATTTCCTTTGTTTCATTCTTGCCAGAAACCTTGCTGGAGTGCTTGTCAGTTATTAATAAATTGAGTCAAACAGTAGCAAGTGTGGTTCAACAATTTTGGCAAATATTAATGAATGTCATTTTCATTGTTAGGAGAATTTTTGGCCCGTTTTCAGATCAAACACAAATTCCAGACCTTTAACATCTGTTTTTGCTATATTCAGATTGGCAAGAAAACAAATAAAAGGAAAACGAGACTTAAAGATACATTCTCAGCAAAAGATGAAGATGCTCCATCACTGAATGGACTTTCAGGACTTTTTTAAAAAATGAAAGGAATAAGTTTTGTTTGGCTGTTGATTGATTCTTAATAAAATTATACATTATGAAATCAGAAAGAACCAATATGAGACATTCTTAGCTTAAATCCCCTGGGAAACTTCAGAAAGAAACAAATCAATACTTGGTGAAGAAATTCCAGTGATGGGCATTCCACTGCTGCCATTGGTGTATTACTCCATTTAGTTATAGTGATCTTCTTTATTGCTAAAAAAATATTCTTATTTCTAGTCTGAATGAATGTACCCTGCATCAACTTCAAACCTTTGTGTTGTTTTTAGACTTTGTTTTATAGCTTTAATTGTCAACTTGGTGCTTTCCATGACTTGGAGTGTCCAAGCAAGGCATCACTTAACCTTTGGAATTTATAAAATTCTCTGAAGCTTTTTTACAGTAATACAGAGATTTCAGTCTCAGATTTTCTTTGAATTATGCACAGTTCATCAAATCCATTTTGAACTGGAAGCTGAAGGGAACTGGAAAGAGCAGTCAAGCAGCTTGGCACAGGTAGTAGACAGATGGAGCAGGACCTCTCTGTTCCTATGACTATACATCCAGGGATCTCCTTTACCCTTTTGGTCTTACTTTTTGCCCTCATCTGTCACAATATGAAATAATTCCAACTTTTATGAAAATAATATAGTAAATTAAGGAAACCAGCCTCTTTTCTTAAAAGAACTTATTCTAAAACAATATAGTACTAATTTCGCTTTGTAAAGGTAGATGTTTCCTAAGTATCCATCTCCCATCCCTGAAGAAGTAGAACATTTTTTCCATTGGTAATTTAACTCATTTTAGAAGCTTTTACTGAAATGCTTATAACTTATTTCGTTATATTTAGCTGTACAAAGACTCCTTTTTATTAAGTCTCCATAACCTCCTTTTTCCCTAGAAGTCGTTATTCATTACTGATACACTGAGAACATGTTGGGTCTTAATTTATTCACTGTATTCATAGACTGCTTCCTTGTTAAATTCACAGATGTTATCCATACTAATAAAGAAGGATGCAAACCTCCCCTTAAATATGAAAACGTGTAGTTAGCAAGTAAGCCCAGGCTGGCCCCAGAAGGATCTCCAGCTTTGTCTGTAGTTAAACACTGACAGGCGAGTTTCTGGACACTGAAGTGTGTTGTAGCCTGTTAGAGTCTAAGACCAATCACAAATTTTGCCTGGGCAAACTAGCCATCTCCTGGGAGTTAGAATAGGCCCAAAAACCATATCCAGTAAGTATGATAAATGTGACAACAGCATTTTTTAAATGCAAGAAGTTTTACTAATATGGACATAGACAGTTCTGTCGGGTCACTTGGTCTCAGGACCAGAGAATGGTACCAGGCACTCAATTCATTAGATATACTTTCAGCCCCTTTGAAGGCTGAACATTTGTATTGTTTTAACAGACTCTGAAATTCATAGACCTACTCAAGTGGATAACTTTTCCTTAGCAATTGCTAAATGTTCGCAATTGCCAATGTTATGTCAGGAATGCATTTGAACATCTGAGACTGTCTGTGCTTTGGGCCTAGTGACAAAGCCTAAGTACACATTTGAGTATCCTTTTAACAAAAACCCTCTCAAATTACATTTCTAACTTTTACTGTGTCAGCTATGCACTTAGAGAAAAGACTGCTCAGTGCCTTTTTGAATAATCCATTGAACCTTCAAGTGCTCTTAAGTAGCATTAGCTGACAGTTCCAACTGCACTTTCTAGACCTGAACCAGATGACTTATTACAGTAGTATTTAGTTACAAAAATACTTCTCTGTGAATTAGCAAAGCATCTAGTCTGTGTATGTAAAGATTCCAAAGCTAACCACCATAGCTGGTCTTTCATTTCATATGTTCACAAGCTGGGATAGCTGCTATTCTGATGGCAGTTTAACATATGATACTTTTGGTGAAGAAAATAAAGTCTAGTAAATATATTAAAGGGGAGGTTGCCTCTTCAGATACTTTTTGCAATACGTGGGGTTATCTAATGAATAAGGATCTTGTAAGTAGAAAAAAGCAAATTACCACATTTTCCTGTTTAAAGGATGAATGAATTTAAGAAAACAAAACAAGTCTTTTCCATGTTGGGTTGATAACACACTTTCTTGTCAGTAATATGTTTCCCAAGGTCTCTCTAGACTGTCACACTCTCGTCAGTGTGGCTTTTAAAGCTGCTCAGGCAATGCTGTGACTAATATAGGATCATCCTTCCTGACTACACACCAAGTCTGATGGAAATTAATGTTTCAGCAGGAGACAGCATATTTTCAGGCAGTAGACATCATATTTCTATCAAAATCTTTGTGAAAAGGAGAGAAACATGCCTAGCCCCATGTTAAGATGCATTAAACAGGAGCTCATGCCTTTTCCTTTTGTCCCTATAAATCTCTGTATCCACAGAGAACTTCCACAGATGCTGGGAAAAAGAGGTAAATCAGCAATGCTGTAAAACAATTAGTCCCATTTTTCATATTTGTATTTCTACACCCATGAAGATAAGAGACTTGAGATGCCACCTGTTTGGTTAAATGCAAAACTGTTTAGTGTAAAATATTCACATCTGAGATGATAAACTGGCCTCTCTTATTAGTTGTCGGTGACAAACACATTTGCAGGGGACAATACATTTTAACAAAGATCTCTTTGATTTCTAAATGAGACACATGAATCTCAACTCATGCTTTTCTTTTTTTTTTTTTTTTTTTTTAAGTGTTAGGCAGATTATAGTCTTTATAAATGCTGATCTCCGGATCTTGCATATATACAGATGCCTATACAAGAGGTGCCTACAAATAGGTGAAATGAATCCCATCATTTGCGTAAGGATTGCAAAATCATGATCAGGCCAAAAATTGTGAATTTTTTCCCCCCCTCAAAGAACTCTTGAAGCAGTAGTGGTATACACACAACTTGGAATATTGAGTATGTAATTGGTCACATGGTTTCATGCAGTTTATTCTGAGAATTGGATCCAAAACAAAACAAACTCTTTCCTGAATACTGAAAATAATGAATCTTGATTTCTAGATATTTTATGTGATGTGATTAAGTGGCTTTGAAAGAACTACACTAAAGCTTTGGCATGACCTTACCCTTGAGTAGACCTCAGAGAAGTGAAATTAGCTCAAGAATAGGCAAGTATGGGGTTGAAAAAGAGGAGAGAATCTTTTCACCAACTGCAGGAAAAGCTTCATTTGGAGCTCACACATTGTTATGTGCCTGAGGAAAGAAATCTTTACTCACAAATGACAATCTTGATGTATGATGAAGGACGGATTCAAAAATGGAACGTTTCTTAGAGTTAAATCTTTCACTGTGGCACCAAGTTCTTTCCCTCGCAGTGGAATTAATAAGGTCTCTATTCAGCTTCATATTTCTACTACTTTTAAAGGAACTCCAGAATTTTCAGATGTTTTCTTAGCTGATCGGTTTGGTTCAAATTCACACCAAAGTTTAAATGTTTGTGTGAGTTCATGGGAGATAAAAAGTACAGTAGACAAGCACGCACACAGCCCATAGCATCATTTAGCCCTTCCCAGTTTCGAATTCCTGAACTGAAAGGCAGAAAGTCTGTAGAATTGACTAACCTTGTATAATGAATAAAGAAAACTATCTATATTATATGTCTCAGAAATAAAAAGTAAAAAAATAGAGTATATCTACGGTGTCTTTTTTAGCATTGTAGAATAAATTCTACATAAGTTCCTGGCTTTTCTGTAAGACCAGTTCCATGATCCAGACTTTGACATTGTTTCCCTTTGCCAGGGACAGATAAATCCAAAATCCAAGATGCAAATGTTCAAGCTCTTAGGACAAGTTTTTATCTGCAGCTACTCTCCTACCAAAGTTTTACAGCTATGGGACATTTTTCAAGATTATGTTAAAAACAGACTGCTCTGCTTGTGCCATTTTTGACGTACATGCCATTGCACAGCAAGCATTTGCTAGCTAGGGGTTGTCATGGAAGTCCTTGTGAACAAACCTGAGGCATTTCAATCTATTCTAGAACTGGGGGTGGGGCAGGAAATATTCCCCCATTTTTCTTCTTTTTCTGCTCTTCTACTTCACCCTACAAAAAATAAGGAAGGGAAGTCAAGCAAACTTGCAAAACTGTAATGAATGTTTCTTTCTTCTAGAGGCAGTTGCCCAGTGAAATCTCCAATCCTCAGATAAATCAAGGAGTTTCCCTTTAATCTTCCTTTATATTACACTCCAGAATCCCGCATGAGTTTGCTGGACTGTAGCCCCTATCACTGAAAGGAAGGTTAAAAATAAATGTTTCCTGATTTTCAAAACAATTCATGGGAGGATAAGTGCAGAACTGAGCAGATTCAACATATACGTATTCACCAAATGTTATATTGCCCAGTTAGAACCTGGCAACTATTTTTCGGCCTGCATTTACTTTAAGTCATGCAAATAATAATCAGTAAGATCCATAAAATCCTAAAACCCCAGTTACTATAGTGCAAACATAGGAATGAAACACTGAACATGTATTCTTGGAGACGACAAAGCATAACAAGTATTTGGATAAAAGTGTATGTCCACTGAGGACATAAAAGGAATAGAATAAACTACTTTCCTTTCCTTCCAGCTGGCCAAGAGGATCTTTTTCTAAGTGTCTCATTTCTCCTCTGTGCTCAAGTATTCCCTTTGTTTATCTTTTCTCACTTGATCATGTCCTCCCAATTAAGTTAAATGAAGGGAGATGTTCAGACTTCTTTAGATTTCATAGTCTGCTTGGATTTATTGTAATAAAATAGATAGGAATGAGATGGCAATTTTAAATATAAACCAGAAACAAATAAATACTAAACAGAAAAATAAAATCAAAACCTGGTGCTTTATCCTGTCTAAATAATTGTCAGTGAACTGCTCCGGAAAGTAACTCTTTAATCATACTGATTAATGTACTGAGCTCACGTTGCACTTCTTCTATGCATGCTCTTGAGCACGATGCCATTTCATGGAATTGCCAAAAGTTTCACGAGCTTTTGTTCCCTTATGTGTACTCAGTCCAAACCCTGACGGACAGTTGTGTCAGACACCGCTGTCAGCACAGCTACCACTAATACTGCTGGTGCGCCTCATCAGTCTGTATGATTCATTTTAAAGAAGTTAGACTATAGAATTGCCAGGAAGGTATGTTTTGTAAGGTAACACTTTGTTTTGCAAACTTATCCAGATGGTTTCTGTAGATTGCAGTATGTGAGCATAGAGCTAAATCAACAGGATGTCCAGCTCCCTCACCTTGTTCTCTCGTTCTGTAAGAATAGGTACTCATCCTACCCTAGGAAATAAATATGAACTAAGCAAAAGGAAAAAAAGAGATATTCTTTTTTTCAGAAAAAAAAAAAACAAACCAAAACCAAACCCAACCCAAAACAACCCAAACCAGTAGCACTCATTCAATTAGAAAATGTTCAAGTGTAGTTGGACCATGTGTGGCAGCACAAAAGACTGGAATGAAATTAGGTATTACAACAGTCTCATTTTCTCCTGTTTAAATCTCTGCATGAATGCTTTAAGGTCATTATTCTCACATTGGTTAAATTAGGCACCTGTAATATTTCATTAATAGAAATATTACCTTTAATTTAGCTTGGAAGAAAGTGATTTGTTATAATATGTGAAAAGATAGGATTTTATTAATTGCCAACTCAGTGTAAAGTATAAAAGAATGGAAATCCTGAGTTCTAAGTGTGTGTCTAGTTCCTTCCTCAGGAGGCATTAACTCCTTTTTAACAATTAAAATATTCTGCCATTTATCTGGTACCTGGAGTCAGAGGTAGTGGTGGTGCACAAATCTTCCTCTTGGCTGTCTAAAGACTCAGCCTTGTTCTAGGACCTTTTGGAGAAGATAGTTTTCCTGCTGCATATATCTTCCGCCTATTAGGAAGAAAGCAAGGTCATAAGATAAAAAACATCTTCAAGCAGCTTTTCTCCATGGTGAGCTCTCTAGAGCTTGTTTTTAGAATAATTTTCTTTCATCCTCAGTTCTGGTTCTGTTTTAAACAAGAGAGCAGCTCAGCTGTCTCCCTTGCCTTTGTGACTCTTATTTCTACCATACATATGTGCCAGTTTATATCTCCTTTGTTCAGTCTGCACCCTCCTTTCTGTTAAGAGGCATCCATCACTATTGCAAGAAAAGGTACGAAAAGATATTCTTTTAGGTGTCAGTTATATCTGGTTTATGATGATCTACCATTTCATGTGCCACCTAGGCACATTTAGGCACAATTTGAGTCAGTGTTACAAGCTTAGAAATAGTGAAACAGACTTATATTTAAATATATGACTTCATTAGTGATTTCCAAAGATAAAAGCTGCTCCACCATTCTGAAAGGCCTGGCTCAGATGAAGGCAGATTTAGACATTAAAAATGATTCTTGTGCTGTACACATCCAAGATTTAATTTCTCTTGAGCTTTTCTTCCTCTCTGCTTAAGAAATTTATGTTATTCTTTGCATGTTTTTTTTTTCAAAAACAAATGCTTCAGAGCTTCCTTCTTCTACAAAACAAAAACAGACAGTGTCAACCCACAGCCCAGCATGTGAGCAGCCCAACAATAATAAGCTAAAGTGTACATGTGATGGAGCAAAACTGCTGATAAGAAAAATATTTTTCAGTGACTAGTTTGAAATTAACAACTCAATCCTGTTTCCATTGAAGTCAATATTGACACACCCTTTATGAAAAGAAGACTAAGTGGTGGTTTGATTACAATGGAGAGACAAAAAAGCCAAGCTCAAAAGGCTCTTTGTTTCTTGGGGAGAAACCACAATGGCCTTTCTGGAAGTTAACAGCTGGAAGTTGAATGCCACTAAATTCAAATGAAGAGCACTTTCCTAGCAGTGAGGATGGTTAGAAGTCAGGACAGACTTCCAGGGGAAGAATTATGTTCCATAACTTTTGAAGATTTTAGCTTGATAGTCTTCTCAATGCTGTGATATAGCCAGAATAGCTAACTTGCGGCCACACTTGTGGTTAAAGTGGTCTTAAACGTATTACATGTTGTTGAGGTATTTTGTGGTTTAGGGGGACGATGAAATAGAACGTCGGTGGACTCTTCTGGTTCAGACAAGGTTCCCTGCTGTTTCTATATCAGTGGAAAGGAGTAAATGGTCCATTCCAGCCTTCTGTTCCTCAATTCTGGGCTCTGTTTTATGTGGGAGATTAAACCAGGAGAGATAAACGTCCCTTTTACCATTCATGCCTATGATTCTGTTAAGTGGAGGTAAGGACCATCTATATTAATTACTACAGTAATACTTAAATAATGCTTTTTTAACCATATTCCAGGCCTTCATGTGTATATCACGCTATTGAATGCATGGTAGGAATTGTCTTTGTTGGCCCATCACATGCATGGCCCAGCTCTCAGTTAAGGGGACGTGCTGGTGTTAAGCCATTAGTGAGTTTCTATGTGCTGGTAAGTGAGGCATTTGGAAAACAGTGAGGCTGGCCAGAGGACAATGCATCCCATATATCTTACATACCTATCTTAACATGGGCAGCACCTCGGAAAGTGGTTGTTCTTCACCATTGATTACAGCTGGAGCTTAAACAACTGTGAATAGCTGCCTAAATTTCAGATTTCTAATGCCAGGTGAGACAAATCTTGCGGTGGGAATAATGGCTCTAAGTGCTGACAGCCTAATTCTGCCAAATGCTGGCAGACCGTGCAAAGTCGCAAAGAGTAAAGGAAATCCTTAGGAAATAGTTTGTGATTTAAGGCTGTATTTAAACAAATCATATAAATACTCTCACTGAAGTCAAGAGAACTATATGCGTGAGGAAGCAAGCAACATTTTTTTTCTGTAAACTAGTAGTATCCCACCCCAAGTTATCTCAATGGGATAAAAGAAATATAAATAAGAAATTATGTGATACGTTGCCACAAGCACAATTTTCCTTCTTGAGTCTGTTAACAATCAGTTTAAGCCACAAGCACAATATTGTTTTATCTTCGATATTATCTGAAAGTGGTTGTGAAAATACAAATAATATTATGGATAATGAAATTATAAAGATCTTTCTTAAAATCAGCAGCAGTATTTGCTTTGATGATCTCCTAGGGCAAACAATACACCGTTTGGCTAAATGTCCCATTAAAAAAAAAGAAAAAAAACCCCCTTTATATTCTTTTTAATGCTACTTGGTATTTTTTCAAATTTCATTATTCAGGTTATGTTTAAAATTTTTTATACATTAAAAAGTCTATCTGCTATTCAGAGCTTTTGCCACAAAATAAATCCCTTTTACATAGTCACAGTAATATAATACTAGTCATTGTAATCTCTTTCTCAAATACCATCACATTTCCAGTTCTTTCTTGTCGTTCTATTACTCTTTATAATTCATAATATATCCTTTCTAACAAGACCTGATTTGCGTTTAAAAAGTGTCTGAAACCATTTCAGAGATCCTAGTCTTTATGTGTATTTCTATATTTTGAAACAGACATAAATCATTAACAACAAGTTACTAGTTATTTCTTGGTTGTTACATCAGTTAGATTTGTCTGTAAGATCTACTATAAGGTATTGTATTTGTTTAGATATTATACACTGATAAGCACAGAAATCTTAGTTTCTTAACCGATAGAAGTATCTCACATTGTAAAAATTAGGTTTTGACAACATTAACTTAACCTGAAAACTGACTGTGATGAACCTGAATCTACTTGCAAAATTTGTCTAAATTTATCCAATTCATTTCTTGTTGATATTCCCCCTGTGGGTGAAACAGTCAGAGGAAGAGCATTTTCCCAGGAAAAAGAAATAGATTTAACTGTGTCTTTTTAGGAAAGAATTCGACCCTTTATCTTCTGTCCCATTGAAGGCTGAAATCAGGTAAGTTTCCCTCATTCATTCTTGGTTAGAACTCTGGTTCACGTAGCTGAATATTTTTTGGACAAGACAGGCATTGATCCTTGGCAGGAATTTGAACAGGCACCGACCTGTTTTGTAGGAAGCCAGTCAGGCTATGGAGTCATTATTACCTCTTTGATGCCCGGCACAATAACATTTTGCTGTTCCATGCAAAAAGTAGCATGTCTGACAAAAGGAATTGAAGCTGTAAGGCTTGTTGTTGGCAGGATGGAAGGATGTCACACACCCCAGTGAATGGTCTAACCCCTCACCAATGAGGTAAGAGGGATCAGCAGACACTTTCAGAAACACAGCCTTTTTTCTTGATATTTTTTCCACAAGCTTTTCACTATATTTGAATGAAACGTTCTATCTGATGTGAAAGAATGTATTTTTAGTGTTTTATTTTTGTAATAAGATATTTTAAACTCTCTTTGGTTTAATCAGAATAGTTTAGGTTTTGTTCAGATTAATTGAAAACATAAAAATGTTGTTTTTTCTTTTTTTTTTCCCACATGGATTCACCTTAAAACATACTGGTGAGAGACTTGACCATTTAGCTGCTCAATTCCTCTTTCACGGATCTGACATACAAATTAGACAAAAAGCTTACTATCTATAATGTCAACGTTTTTTAGTTTTTTGTTTTTATTTTGCTTCTGAAAACAAGCACTGCCTAATGTCTTTAAGCATTTTTTTTTCTGTATCTTGGCTGTGAAAACTTGGCCATCCTGGCAATCGCTCATGTGTGCACACTCTCTTGGAGAATATTTCAGAGGAGCAAGAAGATGTCCCTACACAAGCAAGGGAAATATTTCTTTGATTTCTGTAAGACCATCAGCTAACTGGTGGATTTCATATAGAAGAATCATAGAAGCTTTTAAGTTGGAAGGGACCTTTAAGATCATCAAGTCAAATCATTAACCTAAAACTGACAAAAACAATACCTCCAGGGATGGTGATTCCACCACTTCCCTGGGCACTCTGTCCAGTGGTTGACAACCCTTTCAGTGAAGAAATTTTTCCTAATATCCATCCTAAGTCTCCCCTGGCACAACTTGAGACTGTTTCATATGATAAAGGCTAATCACAGCATTACAGATCAAGATTATAAAATCAATAATATGGGTAGGATCCAAACTGCTAGGTGCACCTTCAGCCTAAACTCTTCTTACTAAGTTTCCTGAGTGTTCAGTGTGATCAAAGAGAAAACTACTGTTTTTGAAAACCTACAGGGAGAGAGTCTATACACACAAGCTTATCACAGCAGTGTAAACATTGTATGTCCAACATGATGATGATATGAAACTAATAACAGTGCTCTGTATTTGATGACATGAATTGTGTTGTTGCAAAAAGGAACTGAGAAATCCCCTTCAGATAGATGGGCAAGGCCCACTATGAGTGGGGTTTGGCTCAGTTCTTAGTTATGGGGATTCAGAACAGGGTTCTGCTTGGTTAATATACAAAAGGGAAAGCATTATCACTACTTTCCTCTAGGCGAAAACAATTTTCCAAATGCCCATTACAGAAATGATCAAATCCCAAGTGGACCAAATGATCCATTTGGGGGTTTTAAGTACTTTGGAAAAGCCTTTTTTTTCAAAAACTATGCTGGAAATATGTTGTGAGAGGACAAGCTCTGTCTGAAAGATGTGTTCCAGGTTGCACTCACACCATCTGCTTTGCTCAGCCTGACTTGGTTTGTTATTAACAAGTACAGGTTTTGGGTAAGATCTCTGAAAAGCAAATATACCCAGCAAACTGAAACATATTAATAACATGAGGAAGGGGAAGGGAAGGGAAGGGAAGGGTGATAGGGGAAGGGAAGGGTGATTGTTGTACAGAAGTTTTTGATGCTGTTTCTCTTTTACAAATAACTCAACACAATAGAAATATTTCATGAAGCACTAGGGTACTTCAGCATCTCTGATATTCAAATAGAGTGGAAGAGAAGAAGGCTTCTGCATGCATTATTCGCGCTGACCATTTAAATCTTCAGTGCACAAGAAGATACAAATATTTCAGTAAATGAGAGGATCAGAGTAAAGAAAATCAACAAATCAAAGAGATGCCATATGGGCAAAGACATTCTTTTGTGTCATGTTGTGTTGTGGAGAGATATTTTAATGTGCAAGGAGGTGTTGAATGCTGTGCTTGAGGCAACAATGTGATACAGAAGCTGTTTCTATTTATATGGAACTATTTCAGTGCCTCCAGGACTGGAATAGTCATCCTGGGTTACGAAGGGCTGCTGACCCGGAAACTTATGAAAGACATTTCTGTTTGGAGAGTCTTTTGGAGAGGTTACTCAAATTAGTTGACATCTTTCTGAAACAAGCAGCAGTTGTGTGTGCAAATTGGGAGAAAATACCGCGTTTCAATCAAATGCTTACTTTCTCATGGGAAGAAAGTGTGTGAACAGATCAGAAAGGCAGCAGAGCCTTTGCATCTGTGTCAGGGCAAACGAAAGCTGGCAGTCAGGTGGCTCCCCTTCTCACAAAAGGAACAAGTTGAGTAAGGTAATTACTGTTTAATATTTCCAACAGGATGTTTGAAGGGGGCATTTAATTATCCTGCCAACATCTATTCAAATAAACATGAGGGATTTAGAACATTTTTTGGAGTTGCAGGCTTAAAAGGAATACCAAACATTCTGGGGCACTAAACCTCTTAGATCTCCTCTGTAATGTGGCATAGTAACGTGTTTCTATTGACATTTTGCCTATTACATGAAATGATGCCTGCCCTAGAGAATGCAGTAGTGATGTGTCCTCCTAAAGTAGCCTGCCTCCTCTTTCACCTTCCTAAATCCTGTCCTGAAGTTTTACTGAAGTAATACTTTCAGTAGAGCACATCAAGACAGTAGCTGAGCACATCTTTTTGTTTGTTTGTTTTCGGCTAATGGTCTTTTATAACAAAGTAATTATTGAGAAATATTCTGACCATCCTTCTCATGGGTTAAATCATGCTGCAAAATGCTTTACTGTTGAAATTGCCAACTGAAAATGGCTATATCTACACCTATTTGAAAAAGATTAATACTTGTCTCCTTTATGCATAGATATTTTAATTTTTTCCAGTAAAAAAAAAAAAGGAAGATGTAGTGAATCTGTTACTGATATTGCTCTATCTGCCCATATATCTTATGCTTTGTTTTTTATTTTTCATAAAACCTTTTTTTTCTGTTGCCTTAACTGTAAAATGTTCAGTGTTCAGAAGGTTGCCCAAAGAGGGAATTGTTACACAAGCTGGTCAGTCTTTCCTGCTTAAAGCAGATGAAAGATCCTACAGAGAGTCTCTCATGAAATAGCAGCATCTTAAACCTAAAATGCAGACATCAGTCACCATCCAGTGAACACACACCATGGGTGAACAAGCTCTGCAAGAAGATATTGTTTAGAATAGAGTTGTGAGTCTGACAGAGAAAAGCAGAAGAAGCCAATGCAGAGAAAGGGTGTAAAGTCAGACTGTGTGAGTAGGCGCTGAGGAAAGCTGGCTGAGAGACGCTCAGAAAAGAGTACTAACTCTTTCCAAGGAGTGGGGAACCGTCATTGAGTATATGATTTGCTGGGGGTTGATTTTCTTTTTATATCTGAGAACAAAAGAAATATTTGTCTTATAGCTTTAACTTCTTTTCATAATTGCAACGACTATCAGACCTCTGATTCTTTTTTCCTAACTGCTCAGACCAAATAAATTAACATTGTCTTTGTTACTGTTAAAAGGATTTAGGAAGAATGGTAATCTAGGTCTTCATGGGAAAAATCAATATATCAAAACTGAGTGTGATCCTCCTCCGCCCCAGTAGTCTAAGCATGAACTCATTTAGAATTAGTCTTTGTAATTAGTAATTCACATAAAACCACTAACATCTTATGGTGTCTAAATTTAAAAAACTTAGAGATTGGCAGGATTAATGTGTCATTGTTCTTAGACATCACTTTGGACTCTGATTTGCCAGGTCTTTTCATAGATGAGAAACAAATTTACAAGTCAGGCACATCCAAAGGGACTTTGTCTAATAGTTAATGGAGAACTAAAAGAAAATTCCAACTCTTCCAGAAATTAAGTGAGGATCAAATTTGAGAGGACGATTGATCTCAATGGGAGAGGGGAAAAAAGGAGTAAAAAGAGCAGAACAGTGAAGACAGAAAAAGATTTGGAAATGAGGCAATTCTAGTGTCTTCTGCTATTGTGGTGTCTTCTCAGTACGTAAGTAAATTGAACATGGAGCTATATATAGTGATGTGTGAGGATACCCTTCCTGAGCTCTCTGGTAGCCAGGATCTTTTTTCTAATAATCAAGTAGCCTCAAGATGCCTTATGGTTATTCATTACAGTTCCATAAACAACAGATGAGAAAAATGAAGGACAGACAGGGAAGAGCACATTAAAAGAGCTGCAAAACAGTGGAGACCTCTGTACAATTGCATGGCTTAGACATGAGCTCATATCTGAGCACTCATTTAAATGTTCCTCTTAATTCTGTACATTTTTGCCTGGGTATGTGTTTTAAAATGTTACTGGTGTTTTTCTATGAGTTTTCTGTGTAGTTCTACAACAAGGAAGGTTATTCATGCATTATATTGGTGGGTGTTGCGTGTCTCCATAAAGCAAGTTTTACTTGGGAACCTCAAATTTTAAAGCTAGCTTTATGCTTGACTACACACCTGTTTACAATATATGTTTTTGTTTATTGTGGAAAGTCATTGTAGGATTTCAAAAGATGACAAGTAAAAGAGGGTCATTATTAATGAAGTGGAGTGGAAGTCCTTGTAAGGCAAGAATTCACTTGTGCAGTATCCTTGAAAACCCCAATTATGTATGGGTTAATAGGAACCATAGCCTTGAAATCATATGCATTTTCCCATTTGAAAGGGATACTTCTAACACCTTTTTAATTCTTTTATTACTATGATACCATACAATGTTGAAACTAAGGACACAGTTTGTAATTTTTTGTTGTTGTTGTGTTCTTTGAATGTGGCATGTGGTTTGAGTTTTAAAGCTTATTTCCGTTTGGTCTAATGAGCTTCTGAAAGTGATTAAATAGAAGAAAGACAGGTTAAGCCAATGACATTTTGTCAGAGGAAACATTATCAAATCTAGTGCCTGAAAAACATTTTGTAGGTTCCCAAGATTTCTCACGATAAAATACTTTCTTAGGACTAGAGTAATCAGAAACTCAAGGCATTAAATATTTGTCAGTCAGAGTTAAGAAAAAATATAAGCAACCATCAGAAAAAATGTTCTTATGTGCTATACTCAGTTATATTTGTATGTCTGGCACTCCGTTCTATCTGCCTGCTTTTGTTTTTATGCTGAACCCAATGACCCTCCTCCTAGCATGGGGAAATTCTACCCAAATCAAACCCTCAGTTATTCTTTGAAGAACTTTTGAAAATAAATGGATTAAGCTTACTCAGGATACTTTAGCGTTAGACCCAAAGTCCACAGATTAAAATGACCTTACAGTCAATTCATATTTTATGAAGAAGAAGAGATATAGTGGGTGGACAACAATTGTTTGAGTAAATCACTTCAACTTTCAGAGTGTTGTCTGTGCCACATACATCTTGGTAGGGAAACGGTGGTTAGTGGAGTTGAATGTGATATTACTAAGATGATGGATAACAGTACATTTATCGCTGTTTTGTACAGAAGCTTTGATCCACCACCAGAGACTTACCATGCAATGCACTTCACATGCTTCTGTCAGTAGAATAATCTGGCTCCAAGGAAGAGCTCCAGATAGGCTGCAGAAGTGAAGGACTGTGTAGTGGCATTGACCAGGACCAGGATAATGTCAATTCTCTTGACAACCAACTGTCTACCGCTTGGGTTTTTTGAACGTGTTTGTGTCCTAGAGTTATGTCCATTGTGTTATTGTTGATCTTTATTAGGCTTATAATAAAACATGCTGTGCCCTAACACGCAGAGATGATCAAAATACTGAGAAACATACGCAGTAAGTAAACTAGATAAACAAATTGCTGACATTTCAAACATTTTTTTCCCCTCTACATCACCTTTGAAGCGAATGTCTTGGAATAAAGAAGTGAGCTTCAAAGTCTGTGTTCACAAGGGCCTCTTTGGTGTCTCTTAGTGGGCTGTGTCGCTAAGTAATGGCTGTCTGAATTTGGAAACTTCACTCTTCAGATCTCTGCCTGGGAGAAAGGTTCATGGCTGTACAGTCCTTGAGCTTGCTGGAGACCACCATGGTCTTGTTGAGAGACTGGGAACATTTATCTGCCATCTAAAAGATAGACATTTGGTTTAAGAGGTCATTTGGAAGTTTTCAGAAGAGAAAGCCAGATGCCTCCAGTGGAAGCTTCAGCCTATTCTAAGATTGCTGTCTCAAAGGCAAGGTCTAAATTGCCATTTAGAGGTCAATTTCTCTCTCTAATGTGTGTACAGATTACATTTCAATAATATGTACTTTCTTTACATGCCAAAACTTAAGCAAGGCAAATCTCACCCTTGCTGACCAATTTATCTTATTTTTAACGATAAGTTTGAAATACTATTTCATAAGTTTCCATTAGAATTAGCACACATAAAACTTTACCCTTTCATATCATGTGTCACATACACAGTAATGTAGCTTTCAGAGGTTTTTTTGTTAAATTATCCTCTAATGATAAATATCTTTTTGCATAACTACAGCAAGTTGTATAAAATGAAATAAAAGTATAGCAAGAAAGCTGCTTAAGTGACAACTAAAGAAGGACAGGCGTTTGCACAATGCTAAGTATAATGTTTGCCAAGGACATGAATATTAAGATAACATTACTTTCACACTATTTTATCCTTATTATATATATCTTGGACAATCATACTAGATCTGCTGCTACATGCCACTACATACGAACACAGAAAAAACTTTTTGAAACTTTTCTCTAAAAATAAAACCCCTTCGCTTGAAGTGCAGTAAAGTAGATCTTTCTTGACTCTTGTTTCTAATTTGTTTGAGGAGGAAAGTTTGGGGAGTATTGTTGTTTCTTTAATTTAAAATCATCTGAACATGAAAGAACTAATAAATCTGTTGCCCTTTCCTTATGTCAAACATAAACTTAACTATATGATTGTAACCAATAAAATATATTGCCCTTAGCTGAATTCCCTCCTTCACACAAAGATATGTGATAGATTCTCTATGTTTTGTCCACAAGTTTGGTAAGACACACATTTTTCATCAGCATTTCTCTGTGACCTACTGCATACATAAAAATATTGACAGTAACATGCTAGTAATGAAATCTGTGTGCTGCTGTTAACAAACCTGTCTTAATGCATTAACCTATAGCTTTATTATCCATACTAGTTTTCAAGCTGTAATTCTTTCCCTTGCTAGATTAATTCTTTTAGAAGTTACTTCTCTGGATACAGAAAGAAAGAAAGAACAAGCCTGAAGGAAAAGTTGCCTCTAGGACAGACTAAATGTGATAAAGTTAAAAAAAAAGAAAAAAAACCCGAAACCTTAAACCAATGGTGACTCAATTACACTATGTCAAATGACTGTTTGCTGGTAGTTGCACAAGATGATGTGATCATAGATGGTATGCTTTAGATGTGTGCCAGACAACCATAAAAAACATTTGCAGATAAATGCCAAAGAGTGAGTAAGTCAAAAGTTAATAAGTAGGAGACTCAAAACAAATTGACTACATTTTTTTTTCCTGTGACACTTTAAGCATCACAGATCAGAAGCAATAAAAGGCAATCATTCATTTATGCAACATGTAAGCAGCCTGGGCTTCTTATAGCCATAATATATATTTGGAGTCCGGACTGAAGAAAGAGTTAAATTCTTCAGAAAGATCAATAATAGCTATGGATTATTAGTGGACCTAGGATTCTGGCAAGGTTGCAAGCCCTGAAGATTATGCAAGAATCTGAAAGCCGCTTTCTAAGGACTGGAAAGAAGAGGAAAGATTTGTAGGAAAATTATTCAATAATTGCTCTTGGAGAAGTTTTTATAACTTCCTCTGAGGCAACTTGTTGTGTCATTATCATCTGAAGGATGAATCAGGATAACCAAGATGAACTATTGGTCTACCAGAAATAAGTGCTTCTCTGGTGACCTTTCCACGGAAGACAGTAAGGTTTTACCAAAGCTGCCAAGGCTGGGGTGCAATTTCTAGCCTGTTGCTCAAGTTGTGCTTTCATGAATACGGAGCAGCAAACCTGTTCTGGTTTTTCCCATGGACTCGGTAAACTGAGGGTGAAATGTTGGCCTGGACATGCTGACGTCAATGGGATAACATTAATCGCCTCTCATACAGTTATGATATCACATGTAGTATGAATGGTTGTTTACACCTGCTAGTACAGATACACACGGATATCCACAACTTGCAGGATGGCTATATCAACAGTCACGGTTGTATCATTTTCTCTACAGAAATAAAATTCACTCCAGACAGCTCATAGGAGTTTATTCACCCTTTTCTCTCCCTTCCACTTGTGATAGAAGACAAATTGCCCAAATATCTCCTGATCACATGCCACATACTTCTGTCATCAGGAAAAGTGGAATTTAACAGAGAGCCCGGATACCGAGGGTGGTCAAACTCACCACTTCCAGGATTCAGGGATGATGGAAAAGAACCCCCTGCTTGTCCTCCCGGGTGACCTTCCATCTGAGCTGTCGGGTTATCACAGATCCATCTGTAAACAAAGGATAGCAGGTTCCCTGGCCAGTGTCGGGATCACACTCAGTGTGACACTGTGTTTGGATGTTCAAAGAATCCCTCTCTCCTTGCTTTCTTTTCCAGGCTTAATAAAGGAACTGCTAAAACCTATGTAGCCTGATAAGATGACAAGACAGTCTTTTAGTGTTATTGATTGTATACAAGAGGTGGAATGATGAATTATTTCCTATAATGCACCCTGAGTGGGTTTCATCTTTTTTGAGAGATGTTCTTGACATTCCTTATATGAATTCAGTTCTTAAACTTCCTGCTGGAAAGAAAAGGAGTTTCATTAGGCCAAAAGGGCTAGGGTAAGACAAATATCTTCTCCCTGATAACACAAGGGAGAGAACTTTCAGAGTGCATGATCTGAGAGGAATAAAGATGTATAGCATATAAAATAAACTGTGGATTGCTATCATGAGCATGCTGTCAAAATGAACCAAGGGGACAAATTGTGTGCCTCTGAAGGCACTCCAACGTGTAATAAACTTCAACCTTTCACCACCTTCCTTTATGTGTGGTGGCACAGCTGGCTGCCTGCAACCTTTTTTCTCACTAAAGTGAAAACCAATTTTATTACTCAGCAAAAGAAGTTCCACTAGCAGACCACAAGCATTGGTATTGATCGTATGCAGTCATCTGCAATACACAGGAGACTGTGTGTAGCTATCTTTCCTATACCTGTTTCTATATCTGTCATATTCAACCTTAGTAAAATGGCTTAGTAATCCATTATGAGGACTTGCCTCTTCGGGTTTCTGAGGAATAGTATCTTCTGTATTTATTCTGTGTGAAATAAACTAAATTTAAGCCTCAAACTTAAACAGGAGTTTTTGCAATAAAGCAATTGAGGAAAGGATCCAAAAAGAGTCCATTTTTATAGAATCATTCTCTGGGCCTCAACTATGATCCAAAGGTGGCTGCTAGTTTGGCTGTTGTGGAAAGCATCTGATATCAATAGATAAACCAGCAGAGCTACATGTAACTCTACAGCTCAAGCTGAAATAAATGTGTAATGCATTGGATCTTGAAGCAGTGTTGTTTGCTTGCTTTGGTGTAGGTGATCTTTGGACAGGGGCATGCAAGGGGTGAAGATTGTTTTCTTTTAAAGAAAGTTGTGTTCTTGCTATTATTGTCTTACTCATTCTGAAACTAGTTTTGAAACTTTCTATCTTGACTGAAAATCTCTGAGGTACAGAGAGGTTAAGAATGAGCTGCAAACAAAGACAATTATATGTTGTCCTACTGTCACTATGATTTTAGATATTGTAAGTTATTTTTGATTATTCAGTTTAAAATAATATCTGAGAAGCTTTTAGTAGGTTTGGAAGAGAGCAGCAGGACAGATTGAGAAGTTGCTGAGATGCTGGAAGAGCAGCTAGGAACCCAGGCAACAGGGAAGGTTGCAGATGCGCCCAACCTGAGCTGTTTACTGGGCTCAGGCTCACTGAAGAAGTCTCAGAAACACACTTGGGAATGCAACTATATATTTTTTTTTTTCTAGAAACAAACATCAGAATTTTGGATCTCATTTTTACTAAGGCCTTACTCTCTTTTCTATGTAAAGAAATATGCTGGTTTTCCCTGAAAAAAACAGTACAAGGAAGTCTTGGTGTAATTGTAAATCAGGTCAGAACATCTTTGAACAGATGAAAAGATGCTCTCTGTTACTGGCAATGGTATCTTTAGGAAAGCTTTTGATGGGTTATGCTCACTAATATATTTAAATCTTTAATTACTGCTTATTCTAATTTCCCTGCATGATGAAAGCTTCATTTACATATTGTTCCTGTTGCTCAGATGTCAAGGAGTTTATCTGAGACCTTCAGACACTTGATCAGAGTTTGCAGATGAAAGCCTGACCCTGTTGTCTAAATCTGTCAACTCTCTGACTTTACCACCATCGTTGAAACTGCCAGCAATAGTTTGTCTGCAATGAGATTGCTTGGTGGTTTCTTTGTCAAACTTGTTTTTATTGACCTGCCCAACGTGAGGCACTGTCTCTCACTCACAGGTCAACCCGAGGTATTGTATACCAGTGAATGTATCATGACAGAAGAAAATAAACACTGGGGGAGGAGGAAGTTCTGATAACTTTCACAGCCTGGATGGAAACCCAGGCCCTTTGTGCTCCCATGAAGCACTGTCAGTGTGCGATGGGGGTGTGAGCACTGAGCTGTGGGGAGAGCTATAACACGCCCTTCCAGGAATCCTTTCTCATCGTATATCACTCCTGATACAACTCAGACTAATATATTCATAGACACAGTTCTGTCTGAAATAGAGCTTGGCAAAACATTTTTAGTTTTAGAATCTATGATTCTAAAACTCGTTACCAAAACTTGTTATGTTTGTTAGTTTTTCTATTGCTTGTAGGTTTCTGTGTTAATTCTACGAGCTTTTCTTTGGTCTTCAGTTTCATGTATTCACAAGGTTTATTCTCCACTCTTGAAAAGCATGTAACTCTGGTTTATGAAGCAGGAAACTGCAAGGTTTGTTGACTAACTGATTAAAAATGCAAGCTGTCCCGGACCCTACAAAAAGTCTTTCGCAATACAAAATTAAAGCCATAAAGAGCATAAAGTTTTGTCACTATGAACATCCTTTTAATGGAAAAGAAAATCTCGGACCTCTTGATAATGCTGCAGACATACTTCACATTTATTTATATATCTCAAGGAATCACAGAATCACAGAATCATAGGGCTGGAAGGGACCTTAGTAGATCATCTAGTCCAACCCCCTGCCAGAGCAGGGCCACCTTAGAGCAGGTTGCACAGGAACGCGTCCAGGCGGGTTTTGAATGTCTCCAGAGACGGAGACTCCACCACCTCCCTGGGCAGCTTGTTCCAGTGCTCTGCCACCCTCAAGGTAAAGAAGTTCCTCCTCATGTTTAGGTGATCTAGTAAGGAAGTGATCTAGTAATTATTGCAGTATCCAAGGCAACAGTTAAAATTAGAATAAATTTAAGGAAACTAAAAGAAGAGATATCCTGTCCATCATCATCCATCACCTTCCATCATCCTCCAGCACCTTCCTGGAGAATCCGTCTATGAAATGGAGTGAAAAACTCTCACTATCATTCATTAAACAATTATTTTGATTTACTAGTACATCTCTGTGACAAGTGAAGTAATCATAATACCCTGTATTAATGTATATAAATTTATGTATATTAATATATGTAACTTTATGAATGGACTTTCCTATTCCCTCCCATTTCTGTGTAGGTGCACATGCCACTTTTCTGTGGTTATGTCTTCATGCACAACTCAGTCACTGACTGCATAGTAGTGAAATATATTTTTCAGCAAGGACCTGTAGTGTTATTGTCATAGAATGCATGAGAATCACAATGAAAATATGACGAATTTCAAAACTGCTTTAAACCTGAAACTTATTTGGTTTGTATTTGATTGTTGAAGACCATATTTGATTATTGAAGATCAATCCAAACAGATTTTTTTTTTTCCATTGATGTATTTTAAGAATAGGTTGTTACTTTAAAGGTAACCTAGCTGAGTTGTACTTACCCTGGAAAGAAAGCATTATGATAATATTTATATCAGCCATAAACTTGTATATCTCTTCTTAGATGTTAAGAAATCTAAAGTATCTTGGTAAACGAGGAAAATCCCTTTAGAGTGGTTTTTTTTTTTAAATCCAGAAATGTGTCATTTTGTTTTTTACTAAATGCTTCACAACTGATGTGAGCTAGAACAGATTATCTGAAATTCACATCACTAACAAAATATTATATGGGTCAAATAGTGAGGTATAGATAAAACCAGTTTTAAAGACTTTTAAAAAACCAGTTCCCCGTTTATTTCCCTGCCAACACATGGGTTTTGCATGAGATAACTCACTAAATCCTCAAACACTGTAGAGAACTATACTTTGAATGAAGAGAGCTAGTTGCATTATACACAGAGTAGCTAAGGTTCCAGGATTAATGCATGTATTTCCAAGGATTTTTTTAACCAGTTTTTTTTCATGAGTAAGCAATGAAAATACTAAATATTTAACTGTATGATCTGAATCCAGTGCACCTGCAAACTAGAATTTTTAAAATCATACATACTTATTTTCCTTTTTATAAAAAATTTAATCTCTTAGCAGCAAACAGTATCATATTTGAGTAAAGGATTTTATAACTATTGTCAGATCTCCCAGTGGGAATCATATTTCTTAGCTTAAAATTGGAAATCTTTCTTCATTAATGAAGGAAACCTCCATTTTCTGGGTATATGTTAAAACTATGTTAAAACAATACCCAGTTTTTTGGTGTTTCTGAGAAAAATATAGTGTTTCAAAGACTAGAAATGTTGAGGAGAGTCATGATTTTGATAAGATCTGGACTCAGTACCTGAACTATCAAAACATGATCCTGGAATTAAGGTAGGTGACTCATCTTCACAGCCTGGAAGTGGAGGTGCTGAGTCAGCTGTTGGCTGGGAGCACTGTTGACCAGAAAGAGCCAGGCAGGATTTCTCCCTTTAATGCCAAATCCAAAGAATTTAGACACAGCCTGAGCGACACTCCCCAGGCAATAGAGGGGCTTCAGTGACAAACTGACATTTCGAGCTGTGCACAATAAACAGAATTGTCTGTGAAAATGATCAGAGGAAGAAGAACGTAGATGTGGGATTGCAAGTGAATGAAAGGAGGTGGATGTTATTCCCCTTGTTCCACTTCCAGTGTTGCAGAGGACTCACAACCCATATGGAGGAGTAAGCTTGGGCAGCGAGGGTGGCATCCTGTGCAGTGACGATATATTTGTGCTTTATGTGTAAATAAGACAGTACCCGTGTGGCCCAGAACCTCCCTTTGGATACTGATCCCTCTTGTGAGCTGTGCAAAGGCATGTCTTCACCCTTGGTGACAAAGGCAAAGGTGAGTCAAGAAACTATACCAGTGCACAAAAAGCCCTGGGATGTGTTTGGCCCCAGAGAGGCTTTTAAAAACTGTCTATCAGAAAGGAACACTCAAAACTACATGTAGCTTTTTGTCTTTATAGGGTGCAGATGATTTCCTCTGGCTGCTCTTGTGCTGCATTCCATAATGTTTGAACTTGCTGTGCCTCCTGTCATCCATCTTTACCACAAGTTCTTTCTTGTCATGTTCAGTGCCGAGTACTGAGCTACTAACCACTGCCTCACAGACCATAAGTGAAGCTCCTAGTAGGTGTTACAATAGAAATTAAGACAACAAATGTGTTACTAGCTTCCCATCACATAACATTTTGTTGCTAAAAAGAAATCAGTATCAAAGATCTTAATTAAGAAAGTTGAAACCTTATGTTATATAATGCTTCATTGATAGTTTTCATCTAAAAATTTGAATTGCACAACTTCAGCCAGAGCACTAAGATTTCTCTCATAGAATGAAAGGAAGACTTCCAGTATAATTAAAGATGAAAAAGTTTAATTCAACTAGTCTATTTTTATTTTCATATGGACCAACATCCTTTTCTTCTCCTATTTCTTACAGCAGCAGTATTAGTGAAAGCATTGATGAATCAACACTTGGGTGGCATATTCAGTAGCTGTTGACAGGTGGTGGGAAATTTAACACACCATAGTTCAACAGGTGCAGAAAAGTTATAAGACTGAGAGACAGGAAAATAATCAGTATCTTGCTATTACCTCTGTATCTTGCATACCCTGTCTAACTTTTCTTTTCTGTTAGTAATAATCTTTATACACAGAATGAAATACCAGAAAGTGATTGTCTGATTTATATGCTCCCCCTTTTGCACAATTGTATGGCATCTGGGGCTTTTTGGAAATTAATATTTTGATCGATGGACCACTCAACTTCTCTCAGGTTTCCCGTCTTAATCTGTAGAACAAAAAAACCCCACACAATACCAAAACCACATATGGAAAAATATACATATATCCCATCTATTTTCCTAGTTACTCCAATACTAGTAATAAAAATATCACAAAAATACTGAGAAAAGCTAAATATATTCACCAAAATGTTGCTTGCATTAATTATACACAGTTCCTGCTGTTCTGAGACTGGCGCCTTTACTTTCAAAATTTGGTGATTGAATTGGTTGTTCACCTTGAAATTAAGCCTTTTGGAGATGTGTCATATAAAGCAAAGTTGAAGAATGTATTAAGAAAAGGCAAGAAAAAGAAATTAGGTGTCATTCAGATTCCCAAAAGAAGGGAGGACCTGTGTGACTGCAAAATCAGAAAATGTGTCCATTACCTTTATATTTGTTCTGTCAAGAAAAAAATATTCACCTCCCTTACACACAAGAATTGTCTATTTTATATACTGAGTTCTTAGAACCGATACACCAAACAGCTGTATTTGCAAATCCTAAGTAAGAAATGCTTATTCCAGCCTAAGTCCAAAACAAAAAGTAGCTTCAGGCAGGAATAAACAATTTGCTTTGGAAACAGTGATCCTGACTTGTCTGAACATTTTTATATAGCCCATCAAGCTAGAACATAGGCATGGCTATGTACTAAGCCTTGAGAGAAAATAACACTTTATATAGTAAAGAGATAATAGAATAACTACGGTCCGTTCAATATTGATGTCAATATGCTCCTAGATGTCACTCAGATGCTTTGAAAGTTGTATCTTAAGGTCCTGAGTCAGTCACCATGATCCTGTCAGTGCTTTAATAGAAATGAAATGCTTCCCTGTGCTAGGGACAACCATGAGACTAGTTTTTAACATAATATTCCTTCAAGCCTATTTTTCAGGATTGCACTGACTCTCAGCAATGCGTTGGTATTTTCCTTCTTACCTCTAGGTCATACTCTTTGTGACTCACATCAATCCATTGAAGCATTCCCATATTCGGTTTCACCATCTGTAAAATGAGGGAAATAATACCTATTTTTCTATGTAATCATTTTTATCTCTAGGGTGGGGGATCATGAAACATTTATTTAATAGTAGATGATTACTCTTTGCTTAAATCTATGAAACCACAAGGTGGCTGGGCACCTGAAACTGAAGCAGATTTTTACATAAATATAATTCTGCACACAGCTTTTTGTAAGAGTTCAAGCAGCATGCGGCCATTTCTCAGGCTCAAGGCTGTCTCTCAGGCTTTCTAAGTCCTTGTTACTAGTATAGAAACCCTAATAAAAGTAAAAAACAGAATAATCAGCTCAAAATTTCTCCCATTTTTCAGTGCTGTTTATTGTGAGTTCTCCCTAAAATTGTATCTTGTGAAAAACCTGCAGAAACTTCCTTGCACCAGCAATGTGATGTCCAAATATCATATAGATGTGGCAAAAGCAGGTCTTTCTTGTATGCATTTATCCTTGCAAAACATTAATTCCAATGTATAATTTTTCCCAGTCCTGGTTTCTGGATTATTTACTGATAACCTGCCCGGTTCCTGAAGCAATAGGTTTTTTATTTCAAATTTATGACTGTGAGAGATTTCCAATGAGCACAATAATCATGGCTCATCTCTTTCCTTCCTACTCCTGCAATTTTTTCGGAGTGGGAATGCACTGATTTGGTTCTGCTGATTTATGTGCTACTTTGTTCTTTATCTGTTTGCACCTCACCAGTAAAATAACATCGTGCTATCGTTTCCAGGGTTCACAGGACCCTGTCAGCACTTAGCAGTCAAAGGTCAACCAACTTCACAACTTATGGTTAAATAGGTTGAAAAATCTCACCTAGTATTAACCCCCAATACATCAAATGAAGAAAAATGGTACTGGCATCACTAATAAAATAACATTACCATACAGCAGGCTATTTTTGCTGTAGCACACTTGCAATGCAGTGGTTGAAACATGACTGTTCTTGAGATGCCCAGTTCTAGGAGCGGACAATGAAACTTGTGTTCCCGATTGCCATTGATTTATGTTTTGCTTTGTTCTTTATCTGTTTATAAGTATCCAGGAGAGTCATCCACATGTTGCTATCTTTCTTTCATCTTCTGAGCTGTCTGTGACCAGTCCATCTTTCCCTGACACTATCTCTCTGCCCTATAAACCCTTCAGATTACGTTTCTTACACTCATTCGCTAGTTCGCAGAACCATGGCAATTCTTAACAGCCAAGCAGCAACAAATTTGCCTGTAAAAGTATAAATAAATCCACCAGATTTCCCTTAGTGAATACTCTTATTTTTGCATGATAGAACTACATAGAGATGGCAAATACTTAGCTGCATTGAAGAAAATAATTTCACCAGGGATTTAATTTTCAGGTATTTGTGCCATTTCTATTCTAAAGTTTCATGGCTCCTCCAAACAGATGTTGTTATGCTGAAAAAATTATTTTAAATGTAAAATAATTTATGTGGAAGTGTAGATACTATGTTATCCAGAGCACCTTTTCCTCTCATTCTTATCACTAAAATGATTTTGAAGTTTTTAATCTAACTAGTACATCTCTTTCAGTTTTTAGTTTTTACTCCTGTCTTCCCCATTATCTGTCTTTTAAGCTGGAAAAACTTGGTAAGGGAGAGAAAAAAGGAAAAGAGTGGGAAATAAAGAAAAAAAATTACTATATATTCATCTAAATAATGAAATATTTTAAAATTCTTAATACACTAAAAAAGTATTATCAGAAAATAGATCACAGGAAAAAAAAAAGTCAGGCATTTTCAATGAAAACTACATTTTGAAACATATATTTAAAATAGTCCAGGTTAAAATATCCAAGCTCCACTTGGCTGTCCTGAGAAATAGTTTTAATATCCACTATTGACTGAGGCTTATGTCTCTCACATGTAGGCACTTTTAACCAGAAGCCTAGAGAGCTGATCTCAGGCTGAGTAACACAGGGAGGGAAAGGATCAGTGGGCTGAACGGAAGCAAACCAGCTGACAGCTGACTAGCAGCTCTGAAGGGTTCTCTGAAATCAATAATCTTCAGATAACTGACAGTTCGTGAGCTCGGTGGATAACTCTGAGCATCTGCAGTGCTGCTGGTAGTTGAAGGTTGTCCATGTATACGTCCTATGATGATATTCCAGAAGATTGGTCACTAGGTCGTGATAACTCACCATGAACAGAGAGTAGTATTTTTCAGAAAGGAAAGAGAAATACGTGAAGAAGAGCTTAGCAACACTAACATTTCTTGACAATCCAAGATTAACCATGGCAAAGAAAACAGCTTTACATATTCTTTCTGACAGGTCTCTCCACAGCTTAAAAAATACAGAATGAAAATCCCACTCAAGTAACTCACAACTATAAAATCATGTTTGATACTTTAAAATGTCTTCATTTTCAGAATAAGGCACTTGGTTCTGAATGACTTATTTATTCTGTGGTTCCTCGCACATGTTGGAGTACAATGACCTGTCTTGTAGTTTCTGTTTTGGTTGTGCTGCCAGTCCTGCCCTCATTTTCCTATTTGTATGCTTACCAACCTGTCAACAGCAATATTTGAATTCTAAGGCTTTGGAATATTAAGGATATGCAAAAATGTGGTGAATCTGTCTCTTCGGATTTGCATGCATGGGTTGAGAAGGCCAATAAGCCAATAAGTCATTCTTTAAAACTCCCACAGCGTGGGAAATTCATTGGTGACAAACGTCAGCGTGATATTTGAGACACATTCAGACTGTTACGAAACTCCCGTTCCTCTAAGGACTGTTTGAGACTTCTTAGCATTGCTAATGCTCTGCAGCCTTCATTATCTGCCCAGTCATTCCCTCTATGAAAATCTTTCTGTTGCTGCTGCCTTTTCTTACATAAAATTAAATACAAATACTACAAAATAAAAGCATCGGCAGTCAGACTGGCACAGCACGGTTTATCTGTAAGAGACAGTGGTAGGTAATCTAATAATTTAGTCTGTGATGCCCTTCACCTTTCATTGCATTTATACACTCATACTTGCATGATGGTTTCAATGAATCCACAGAGTTATTTTGCGGATGGGACCGGGAGATAGCTGTGTACATATAAGGAATTCTAGGCACCTATTTCAGTACTGTGAATTCCTGTACAGAGTGAAACTGATGGTTTGGCACAGCTATATTGGTCTTGATTTTAGCAGCAAATGCTAAGCAGCTACTCAGGCAGTGTCACTAGTGTTCACACAGACACAGGCAATATTTGAGTTATCTGTGTTAACTCCTCTTTCCCATCTGAATGAGCAACCGACGTTGAAATGTTAACATTCATTGTCTGTCCTAGATCTATAAATCCTGTCCATATTGAAACATATGCTTATATTTCCTTTGTCCTACAGGTGAAGATTTCAACTGGGAAATTCTGCACTGGTGCAACAATGAATCTGGTCACTACTTCTTGCAGTCAACAGCAACATACAATGTAAATGAGACCTAAACAAAGACAGGACCAAAAGCAGACAGGGAGTGTATTACATTGGAAACAGAGCTGGTAAAATCTATCTGGAGAGGCAGGTTAACACTACACTGAGAGCAAATATATGGAATCCTCATTTAAAATAAAAAATCATGAACATCCCATAAAACTGTATTTCCATTACACTTAGAATACAATCTTAAAGCAGGAAGTCTATGTTTAAAATTCATATTAATGAATATTTAGAGCTTGTTGCAGTGATTTGTTTATATCAAACTTTGTTGGGCAGTGATATCATAAAAGGCCACTTGATAGTCTAGCAAAACCACTTTCTACAGCCTAACACTACTAACCAAGGAACAAAGCCATGCCATGTGCTTTACATAGCCGGCCATGTAGGACGAAGATTCAGTGCTTACTCTGATAGCTCGCAAACAATGTGTATAGCAGATTTGTTTGCATAACAGAATTGTTAAACTATTCTCAACGTTGAGTGAATTTACATGAATCAATCTGTTCATAAACAAGATCATAGCCTTTAGATAATTTTTTTGTTCTCAAACTGACCTCCTCCCTCTGCCCTGTTTATGCAGCTATGCCATTATGCAACTATGTCATTAATTGGTGGCCAAGCACACATATGGTGTCCTTGGTTTGTGCTTGGTTCTCTGGAAAACTGAAGTAATTTTTTCTTGAATACTGTCAAAAATCATAATTAAAAAATAATAGGAGAATTTTCCATAAAGTGGGAGGCAGAATCATAAACCCAACATTCTGTATCTAGCCAGGCCTGTAATGCTCAGCACAAAGGCCCCTCAGTTGTCTTTTGAACTGCAATCCTTAACCCCTCAGAGGCTCTGAATTTGAGACTATCCCAAGGTATGAAATCATATTCAATTCAGGGTCCCATGCAACGCAGCTTAGAGGCCAGATAAATGGTTATGTTCACACATGCATTTTCTGTTCTCTATTTCTACCAGGTAAGCAGTGGCAAATGACAATTTAAAAAGAAAATACGGATTTTCAAGGTGGCAAAACCAAATTGCATGCATCATTAAAAAACAGACAATTACCATTCCAGAAACACACTGGTCCATTTCTGTATGTTTTATCCTTAGTGCTTACAAGAAAACCAAAGAGCAGCTCTCATTTATTGACAACATCTCTGAGGAATAACTCTATGACCTTTTGGCTCATCATAGTTTTATGATTTTCATCATCCTAAGACTAGTGATGGCCACGCACTTTTTTTCTTACTGGTCTACATTGCTAAGCTGCCGATTACTTTTGGTGAAAATAGGCAGACGCAACTTTCATATAGTTCTAGATCTCCAGACCAGAAAAATCCGTTAGACAAATCTGAGTTATTCCAGACTTACATGTGACAGTTAATATTTTTTAAAAAGACTGTTGATGACTTCCTAAGTTTTCAGAAAAGAGGAAGGTCTCGATAAAAATGTATACATCACCTTGATACATGGGACTTCACTGTGGAGCTATTACTCCTGAGCTATTACTCCTTTTGCTTCTTGAGAAAAGATGATCTTCTATGGGGAGGCTGGTCGCAACATTATTTAGTTTCTTGATGGACAGTATATATTCCTGATAGTTCAAGATTACTTGAAAAGAGAACAATGTCTATTATAGAAGTAAGACAAAACCAATCATCTTGGTGATTTTGAGTAATTTATGAAGACTATGTCTGAGGAATTTTGTGGGAACTGCTATGTAGTTGCAATAGATGAAAGAGCAAGATCAACAAAGCATTAGTGAGTGATGGGTACCATGATATGGAAATTATGGGACATAATTATGGGACAAATTGTAGCAGCCTCATGAAGGGCTCACTGTGTAATGTAACTTGAACACTGGCAGAGGAAATTAAAGTTAGACTGGTACACCAAAATCTGGTGATCAGAAAGGGTTTCAGTCAAAGTTCTGGTGGAGTCACAAGTAATATGGACCTTAAGTCTGGTACAATAACCCGAGGAACTGTGAGGTGCATTTATCTCTCTTTCAAGCATACTTAGAATTTGACCTTCCAGACTGCATTTAAAAAAAAATTGGTTTTCATCTGGAATCCCTTAGACCTGTGTAAGAATTAAATAACTAAATTAAGAAAAAATTAAAAATTATTTAAAGATTAAAAAATAAAATGTTTTAAGACACACTTTCCAGGCAGAAGCATGTAATTTCATAACTAAGAAAACCCTTTCAATTTTTGCTACCTTAAGGACTGCAGATGATAAAATGAACTTTACTTAAATGAAAGCCTGTTTGGTGACCTAGCAGGAAATATTCTGTTCCTTCCTTGGAAGTGGAGTAGTCCAAACATGGCAAAAATCACGATATATAGTTCACTAAGGGAAAAAATGAAAATTAAACAGTTCACTTCTATCTATTCAATTATAGAAAGCTAAGAAAGCTCACAGTGAATTAATTTACCAAAGAAGTATAATACCAAATTTAATCAGAATATCTTAATTTTCAAGACAAATCACACCTGGGACTAGTACACCAAATATGCAACATATTCAACACTGATATTTTAAAAATCCATTTATTTCAAAATGAAAAGAATTCATTTTAAGTACCCAGCTCCAAATTGTTCTGTGAATAGAAAAGCTAGGAAATTATTCACATTGTGAAAACTTCAGTCACAATTCAAAGCAGAAATGCTGCATGTGGTTTGGGTGTACAGTACCCATTTCAGCCATGAAGAGCCGAATACACAGCTTCATCTGTTACAAACGCGTTGTCAGCTCGTTGACGTCAGATCAGGAGTATTGTGGTTCTTTTTGCCAAAAGAAATGTCAGCTGTTTGCTGAAGCAAGGAAGTTGATAAAAATTATTTTGGTGGCATTAACAGCAAGGCTGTAAGTGAGCATAGCTTCAGTATCATGCATTTTTGCAAAACATGGCTTCGATCCACAATAGGACAATCAAGACTGAACTGGAGTATGATTTGACATGTACACAAGGACAAAACAGATGCCTAACAGCTTACATATGGTGTAGAATTCTTTAAAGAAAATCAGAGTGAAGATGTTGTTTGCAACTTTTCAGATTTAGAAAGCAAGTGTTTTAAATCAATTAGAAAAAAATAAATGCTTGCAGAATATTTTGTGACTGAGATTTAATTTTCCACTTTAAAAAGAAGACAAGTAAAATAGGCATTTGTTCATTTGATAATGTCACCACTCATGCTTTAAGAAGTAAGGAACTAAAACCCTGACAAATTCTCCGTAGTTTATTCTTATGTTCTCTCTCATATGATCCTATAGATGCCAAACCTGAAAATGGCACATTTCAGTTATATTTTTTTTTTATAAAATCTCATAGCATTAAGATGTCATATCTGTTTTTGAAAGCTGGAGAGCACTGGCATAATATAAGTTTAAGAGCTTACTTTCAGCCACATAATGATGCCCACAAATGGAGCAAGTCCCAAAAAACGAGCAGATGGGGAAGTAGACCAGGCTGACTAAATAGAGAGCTTTGGCTGGACCTCAGGGAAAAAAGGAAAGTTTATGATCTTTGGAAAAGAGGGTTGGCTACTTATGAAAAATACCAAGATGTAGTGAAGCTGTGCAGGGCAAAAATTAGAAGGGCCAAAGCTCAAGCAGAACTCATCTTAGCCACCACGGTTAAAGATAACAAGAGGTTCTTTCAGTATATCAATTGAAAAAGGAAGACTAGAGACAATATAGGCCGACTAACGAATGAGATGGGTGGCTTAGTGGTGGAAGACACAGAGAAGGCAGAGCTACTGAATGCCTTCTTTGCTTCAGTCTTCACTGCCAAAGCTGTGCCTCATTAATCCTGTACCCTGGAGACAAGGGGGAAGGTCTGGAGAGAGGAAGGGTTTTCCCCGGTAGAGGAAGATCAGGTTAGAGACCACTTGGCCAAACTGGACATCCAAGATCCATCTGGATGCAGTCCTGAGTAATGTGCTCTGGGCAATCCTGCTTTGTCAGGGGAGTTGGACTAGATGATCTCTAGAGGTCCCTTCCAACTCTGAAGATTCTGTGAATTGAACATAAGTTTCCTGAATCCCTGTTCTGTTCACTCCACAAGACCAAAGCTACTCTCAAGTCCTTGGCCTTCATATTCTTTATTCTTCAAAATTTTACTGACATGGAAAAGTGTTTGCTGAATTCTAGTGTGTAATTTTACACAATCTACATGAAGTATATGTGCTGATCCCAGATTTCTTGCAGCAGTCACTCCTCTCCTGTGTGGTAACTACTGTGGCCCCCCAGCAGTGGGACCATCTCCCACACCTATAAAACCATTCTATGTGTATGCCTTTTGCATAATCCAAGAGTAATTTTTTCCAAGTCTAACCTTGACCACAGATGTCATTTGAGTCCTGTGCAGTATCAGACTTCCTGTAATAAAAGGCACTTCTGTTTGTGCTTTTCTTTCTTGGGAGATACTAATCTCAAAGCTGTGTCACAAACTGGTGGTAGTAAGGTGGTGGTCATGTTGACTTCTGAAAACCACAGTGAAAAGACCATCAGATAGAACAGAACTCACGTGAAGTTAAAATAAACTTGGAACAAAGTCACACATTGGGATTGAATGCTTGAGAAGACTGAATCAGAAATTATAACAGTGGATGAATAATGGCTTTACTAACAGAAAACAGACTTGCTACATCTGATCTCAGTTTAGCATTATTGAGCCACTGTTCCAAGGAATGATCTCTTTTCCTAAACAATCTTAAAACTACACCAACTAATAAATCACTTATTTGTCAATATTGAAAGTACTATTTCTTTAAAAGTAATGTGGTTTGTGTACATACACCTCACACATATTTTTTGTTTGTTTAACTAAATCTCTGTGGCCTCGCAGCGTATGATTTACCTCTCCACTGATCATTGGTTTATTACAATGTAGAGCTGTCTAAAGTGTGATTAATGCAGAGCAATCCTGGTAAACCTCCTTTCTGGACACATCAGGGTAGGCCAAGATTATATCTGTTATTACAGGCACGTGAGTGGCCTTTCCCAAGGCACACATCACACTGATGTACATCCCAGTGAACTGCAGGGAGAAGTTAATTTATGACATATTTGGAAAAACACTTCAGTTTTGAACATCAGAAGATGTTTGCTGGCTTACATATGGGGCTTGGGGCTTTATTTATAAGAAGTTAGATTTTTTTTCATAAACATACCTACGTAACCTTAATATGCTACACTGTAGTTCCCAGAATGTGTGAAGCGATGAGTGAGATGGAAAGAGGAACTGGGGAGACAAGACAACACCTTCAGGTTAAATGCATGTTCCAGTTAAAATCAGTGAATCATTTTTTAAGGAACAGCTATTGATACTATGCATTATTTATCACTGACCCCTTTGAAACCATCTTATGCCATGTTAAATTATCTCCCTTTTTCCTAATCATCTAATAAGACACTAAAGATATCTGGCTGGAAGCAAGAGCATGGAAAAGAGAATGGCACATATTTTGTATGTGTTTTATGCAAAGACCAAGGCTCATTGTTTTTCAGTGTTTATCAGAAGCACAAAGCACACTTAGCTTCCCTAATTTTGATAACAATTGAGCTCTTATGGACTACTTGTCTTATACGTTTATGTTTCTACAAATGTTTTTACTCTTCCCTTCTGCAGGCAAGCGTTCTGACATTAATATAATTAAGTTATTCCCCTCAGGAAATTCTCATTTCTTGCTACACAATCCATGAGAGTGAAGGCAAGCCAGTGCAAAACCAGGGAACACAGCATTAGCATTACCTTTACTCTCAATGGAGGAGGAAAATCCTCAGATCCATCACTCAGATCACTTTCTACGGTTTACTGTTGTACTTATCTGTTGTCTTTCTAGCTCATTTTTATTGGCATTGGCTCAGGTACCGAGCTCCACCATTTCCTCTATTTGCTGCCATTTAATAATAATAAAAAAAATGTTCTTTTTTTTCCCTAAATTTTTTTAATTTGAAGTCTGTTGCTTAAATTAATAGACTTTAAGACCAGCAGTCACTGGAACCTTTATTAATGGAGTGCTCTAGTCAAGTGAGAAATTGAACACATTTCTCAGTAAATATCCTAATCGTTATTTATTCTCATGATTGAAAAACCCTGTTGCTTGTTTCAGTTTGAATCTGCTTTGTCTTGCTTTTATCTGGATCTTGTCAGGTTTTATCAGATTCCCCTAGTTCTGTACAGTGTTCTGGTCACCACTGCCTCTAGCTGCCTTGTCCCTCTCGTTCAGTCGTGTAACACAAGCAGCTATTGAATGAAGCTGGTAGCCAGAAGACGTGTCGGTGTGTCAGCGTGTGACCCACTAGTTGTAGATTTCTACATGCATGAATTTGTGCACACAAATACCTACACATATGCAAAGAAAACTGCACATACGTACTCAAATGTGTTGCTGAAGGAAAGAGACGATTAAGGCAATGCCATCAGATCCAGTGGTTAGAGAAAGAGACACAAAACCAACGCATGTGACCTCTTGGACTAAATATGTACTAGGTGGGAATATTATTAGAACAAGTACCTTAATGATTGCAAAGAGTGTGAGTACATTAATATCACATTTTTTCCATTATATAGATATGGAATATGGTATATTCCCAGTAGTCTCTTGGTTTGTTTAGTGCTGACATCTATATGCATTAGTTTCACGCTGATGGAGTATTAGTCGTTGCTTTGTTATTCTGGAGAGGACATGAAGAAAGCTCAATAACATAGAAAATGTAGAACATATTGTCCTAAAATCTCCCTCATTATTAAAACTACAGTGAGAAATATAGGAAATCGGAGGCTCAAAACACAGCTGAAAGAACTGAGAGTTGAATTCAACCACCAGTGAATTGCACTCCCACACACGTACAGCCCCAGACAGTAGGCTGATTCAAGACAATGAAAGCACAAGAAAAAAGTCACTATTCTCCCTTTTCTCTCTACAATGTTAATTCTTTTCCTCAAACTGAATGCCTATAAAACAGATCCAGTGTTGAAATCCTTTCTTTCATAGTTGATAACATGAAATATGCTATGATATCACTTTGACTTCGTCTTGACTCTGAACATAAACTTTTTCCTAAGAAACGTACATTATCAAAATTCATCTGCTATGTGAATTGGTGCTCTGAATATATCACCATATCAAGATCAAACCTGCTGAGAGATGAGAAATACAGCTTCGTGATGATACCACTATCTTATATTAATCAATATAAGAAAGATCTGTTGTAAAGAGTAAGTGCAACAAGGCAACCGCATTTTTCATAAAAGGATCCTAAAGACTTTTTGTATACAAGATAAAGGAGTCAGCTACTAGTCTATTAATCTTAAAATATTATGTACATAACAATCGAGTCCAGACAGTGTTACATTGTCAGATACAAACACAAACCAGGTTTGCCCTGCAGTCTGATCTTTACTTAGCATCTTTCGGTGTGTGGCGTACTACGTCATGGACAATTTAAGCTATACATTTTCTCTCAGTATACCTGCCACACTGATACCTCTAACTTTTTTTCCCTGTTTCTGACTGGCTGGGATTAATTTCTTCTTCCTTCAACCACCTGAGAGTGTAGCCAAGTCAACCACTGAGGTTCCTTCTTGAGGCAATGAGTAGAGATGAGCAGCTCTGGAGGATGGCTGACCTCAGGGCAGCACATTAGGTGAGTAAAATATGTGGAACAGTTTGCCTTTGGAGATGCTTATCTCTACCCACTGACTAGAAAAGGAGCTTTGCTTTGACAAAGAAGCTCTTTTATCTGACAGAACTTAGATGAAAGGAATCCCAGACATAGGGACCTAATTGGCCTCTGTCTGTGTATTATAATGTGTCACACTGGCCAGGTCTCAGTCGATGGCTCATTGTGTGAAGCTCACCACAGACACAGAGGTCCCTGTCCTGAGCAGCTTGCATTAGGAGATCCCATCATATATGTGCTGTCTTCATATGCATAAAGTGACGTAAACCTAGCAAGGCAGAATCTTACTAATTCTTCCTTTGGGAGGCTTAATTTGTTATAATTTTTCTTGGCTTACTGACATAAAAGGGGACTCAAGAAAGATGGCAACACCTCTCAAGTAATTAAGCAAAGATTGGCTCTGATCTGACAAAGTGACAGCCTATTCTTCTCTTCAGTTTCTCTGTTTAGGCATAAAACATGGGTACAATTTAGCAGCAGGGAGGTAAACAGCTGTAAATTAGAGAAGTAAAGATAAATATATTAAAATTTATGTATTTTACACATGCTCACATGCATGTTTACTTACTGGTTATTATTTTTGAAATTTACAATGTGAACAAATTCAGTAATTGTTCAAAGTAATAATGCAAGAACATAATTTTAGCCTAGGAAGAGAAGAATGCTACAGTTTTAGTGGAAAGATAATATTGGGTGAACAATAATATAAGCAAATGAAAATCAGCTATAAATTGATGCATTGTCATGTTCTACCCCACCCCCCCAAAGAACAGATTCACCATATGGTCTTTTTATAAATATTTCGGAAGTAAAGTGACTTCTGGAAGGGATTGGAGTCTGAGATATGCACAGTTATCATCATTTTAGAAGATCCAATTTGAAACATCTGTTAACTCTTGAAAGAGTTATGTTGAAACAAAACCCAGTCCTTATTTAGGGGGATTGTATGCTCAGAGTTTTCTATCCTCCCCTCTTTTCTGCAAGGATAATGGGAAGAGGAGAGAGCTGCACAAACATTTTGCTTCCACCTTTTCCAGGTCCAAGATTTAAAGCTTTATGGTGAGGAAAATCAAGATGACAGATGCGAAGAGACAGTAAATTACTGACACACTCCTGTTCAATCATGCTTTGAAGTGCTAAAGAATTCAAACCAAATCTCAACCATGAAAGCTTTGTAAGAGGCAAGCTGCAATTTACTAGGCCAGTGGAATGTAACAGATTCATTTTTTAAGAATGTATTTTTTCAAATCTTGGGATTTGGGACAAGGCAAAAAATTTTGAAAACAGCAAATGTTTTTGACCTCTGCAATGTTTATGGTTTTGGTTATACTGTTGTTATCAGTATGCAGTTACAATCCCTACAACTTGCACTTCTTCTAACCTTCCAGACAGACTATAAATATTTAACAGTCCTTGCAAGTTGATTTACATAGTACTTACTGGGTAAATAATACCTCACTTCTGAAAAATGTATGCATATATATAGTGCAGTGTAAATAATTAATCAAATATAATAACAGCAAAACAGAGAAAATATCAGTTTTCAGAAGACATACAGTCATCTTTTGATAGATTTTTTGAAACACTTGTCTTTTCCTTTCAATCACTATTTATTTTTCTCTTCCTTCCTTTATCTTTCCTCTAATGAGTTTATTATTGCTATCATCATAACATAAATTTCAATCAGAATGATTTTTTTTTCAGAAATATTTTGCATGCTATAGGTAGAAAGCACCATCATTCAGCATATTTCCTGATGTTTCCTGTATCATTCTGGATGATTAATTCTAACATGGACTCAGATATTGCAATAGGATCACAAATAGAAGCAACTTTTATCCTTTTTGCAGTGTCACTGAAGTCAGCATAGACCTTCATCAGTCATGGGTCTGTACAATTTTATCCAATTAGTGAAGCCACCAGTAAATTCTCTAGCAACCACTGGTCTATCTCTGAATCAAACATAAAAATGCAAAATTAATTCTTTACTTTGCCACATAATATTAATACATAAACAGATCTTTGGAAGTGCCTGGAGCAGTTCTATGTCCCAAGTAGTGTCACATCCCTCTCTCTCCTGATGTAGGTAGTGTCACAGACATATCCATCTTTGAGTGAGATGCTCGCAAAGTTCTTGGTTGAAAAGCTAGCAAGTAGTGACTGAGATCATCGTCTCATCTGAAGAAGAATCACACACATTTTTATAGATATGAGGAAAACAAGATGGCCTCAGAATGATAATAGCCAACAGAAAAGAGTCACTAGAGGTCTGATATGGCCAAGGCTATAGTCTTCATGAAATACCTTTCTAACAACTTTCTAAATGAATACATGAGAGACGACAGTGTTGGTCAAATACAAAGAAAGGACATAGTAGCAATCAAGACTGTACAAATGCAGTTCAGAAATAACTTTAGCCGTATTGCTGGATAAGAGACAACGCATTTTAGAGATGTTATACAGCTACTGCTGAAAAAGAAGACACAGAGGTCTAAGTCAACTTAAATGTGAATTCAAAAGGGAACTGCACAAGGCTCTGCCAATGAACATGACTTTCACTATATTTCAACTTATAGTTTTTATGCTTGTTAGTAATTTTTCTAGTTAGTTAATTCTTTTATTTTGTTCTTAGAAGCTCATTTAGTCTCTTTTCTATGAAACTTGCCAATAACATGGATGAAGAAAAATACTCTAAAAAGAGGACACTAACATGCACAACTTGATAGAAGCTACTAAAGAGTTGATACTATAAGTATTCTAAAGGAAATTTCCATGAATGTGTAAAATTCAAGGACAATTTCCTCATTTGTCTAGTTCACACCAGGGAATTGACCCTCATCGAAGTCCTTATGGCTTGAATGGGCATATGCTTCGCTGGATGAAAAACTGGCTGGATGGCTGGACCCAAAGGGTTGTGGTGAATGGAGATAAATCGAGTTGGTGTCACAAGTGGTGTTCCCCAGTACTGGGGCAGGTTGTCTTTAATAGCTTTATCAACAATCTGGATGAGGGGATCAAGTACACCCTCAGTAAGTTTGCAGACAACACCAAGTTGGGTGTCGATCTTCTTGAGGGTAGGATGGCTTTACAGAGGGATCTGGGCAGGCTGGATCGATGGGCTAGAGCAATGCTCAGAAGATAGTCTATTTGAATCCACAGTTGCTGTCAGAGTTAAAACTCCCCTTCCTTCCTTCAGGAAATACTATGTCCACAGGTGAGCTTTCTACCACTTTTCTAGAAAAATATATTCAATGCTGGAGCACTGTGCTGTATGTGCCATAGACCCAGAAAATTTCCAGTCGCACAAAATTTTCAGTGGAGTGGTGTTGGACCACAGAGACCAGTGCTCTACTAATAAATAAAATCATGGCAGGTAAAATTCCCAGTCACTAACATTCAGTTACCTGAACTAATAAATTGTTAAGACAATCACTATTTTGATTCAGGTCAATTAGAAATCTCTCAAAAAAACCTCCTGGGCATGGTTAAGGACTTAGCATGAGGACATTTGCAGAAGATGATAATGCAAGTACAATTCTTTGACAGCTGGCTTCAGGGGCAGAGGATAAACCCATATACCTTTAATTTATATATTGGTGCAATCAGTAAGCACATCCCAGAAAAGCATGGAGTTATTTCCAGGATTTCCTAGCCAGCACAGAAATGTTTTCTTCATATGTTCAAGACTACTTAAAAATCTTAAGGAGTTTGGGTTTTTTGCTGGTTTATTTGCTTGGTTTTTAAAGAAATAATAGTTTAGTGTAAAAATATTGCTCTAGGTAATGCTGCTTTAGCAGGGGAGTTAGACTAGATGATTTCTAGAGGTCCCTTCCAACTCTGAAATTCCGTGATTCTGTGATATGCCTCCTGGAGCTGATGACATAGGCGTAGGTTTATAAACTCTGTACTTTAGCCTCATCTTCTTGACCATCCAGTCTTTTGTCCTCAAAAAACAACCAAACAGCCATGCCTAAATGTTGTACTTACAATTTGTCTCCATTATTTGTCTTACCATTTGTGTTTGAAGTAATTAAAAGACAATGCTCGTTATCTGTAATATCAGCAGAAGGGAAGAAGGAAATGTGTTTACAGTTAAAAATTAAAAGGGAGTGTTTGAAATGTCATTTCATTGTGATGTCCTAGAGCAATGCCTGTATTCCACAAGAAAGTGCTAAAGGCCAAGCCTAAATAATGTTATCATATGGTTAGTCAATCTGAATTTTTCTGCTTGGAAGAAGGAAATCATGTGGATACGCTCATAATTTGAAGTCACCCTGTTCATATTTGGATTTGTATCAAAACTATTTTCCTTATTTTTCTAATGTTTTTCTCTACATTGTTGCTATATAGAAGATCTAAACAAACAATAAGGAAACTAAGCAATAGTTGTAACTATCTATGTACATAGTACTGTAATATGAACAAAGTGATGACAGCTGGAAAAATGCTTTCCCATTGTTTTGTTTTTCATTTCTAGTAACATGGCACTTCTGCTTTTTAAAAAAAAGCATAGAAATCTGGCACAGACAGCTATTGTCATGGATGCCTCCTTTCTAATCAGTAGTTTAAAGTACATATGTTAGGGTTTTTATGTTTTAATGAAAGATTTTCCCAAACACTACCTTATATGCTATGCTTTAGTTATGTTTTTGTAAAGCATTTAATTGCAAATGATTACAGAGACAGTGAAGCTTTCTTAAAATGTTAAAAGCATCAGTGTAGACATATCATTTAGTCCTTGAAGACTCGAGATTCAAAAATTTCTATACACTCACTTCAGAGAGAAGAGCTTAAGGACCATAGACACTCTGAATTTATGGTGTTTTCACACCTGTAGTGTTCTGACATGGCAGAAAAGTATTATGAAATAAAAGAAGTTCGACTTGAGTATAGCCTGAATTGAGCTCTTCTGAGTAGCACAGAGCACCCACTTCCTGGGTGAAATGCTAGTGTTTCTGAACTCTGCTTTCAGGCGAGAATTTTGTCCTTGTTTCCAACAGAGCTTGGGCTTCAATCACACATTTTTTACGCCCTTAAAAAAAAAAAGTAAAATAATGTGTTGATGAGGGAGAAAAAATTAGCTTTCTCAGCAAGGGGTGAGAAATTCTCTCCCCTCACAGGAGAGGGTTGTTGCAGGGCAGTGAACAAGCCCAGTGTGGAAGGTCTCAGTACGGTTTTGTAAGAGCTCCCATAAGAACGGTAATGTAGCCCTGCACCAATTTTCCTGGTACATCAGAGGAGTTCTGCTGCAGCTCCCAATGGGAAGGACCTCAATCACAAGGTCACGCTGCAAAGCTGAGCCACCAAAAATGATGCCAAACCCCATTGCTCCCTGCAATTTCCTTTAGAAATCAGAAAGGAAGCAAAATTGTGTCAGATGTTCCAAAGATCATGATCTAGACCAATATCTGAATGAATTTATAACGTATTAAAGTATTCTCAGTGAGATGCTTTAATTCAGCTAGCATATTCCACTTGAGTATTGGAATTTTTAAAAAGTAAAGGCAATTTACCATCAGGAGAGCAAAGACAATTAAAAAAAAAAAAAAAGGTATATAAATTTAGCCCTGGTAAATAAACAAATTACTGGGCTTTCAGTCACTAATCAGTTTAACTGCACTTTCATAATTCATTTGGCTGGATCAGCTCTGGGGAATTACCAAACAAAGACAGAGAGAGGAAAATGTTATTCCACAGAGTGCCTTGTGATGTACCTAATAAATCCAATACTGGAGCCTGGCTGTTCACTGATGACAACAGACCATGGCCTCACTGTCATGACCCCTGGTGAGCTAAGGGGCAGGACTCTCAAAGAGTTAATCTTTTACACCTGTTGTTGGCCACAGAGCAAGCTCTCCTGGCACGTCTCCTACCAGGAGAATTTGGCCCCTGACCTTTGCGGGAGCGGGAACTTACAGTAAAGGCGCTCCCTAAGAAGCACTGCAATCTGGCACTCTCGCCCCAACTGTCTAGTGGTTGAATCCAGTAGTAAAGCAAGCTGTGAATAATCAGCAAATTATGAATTTGAAAGGCAGGGGTAAAGATAGGATATAACCCCCAAAAAATCTGTCAGCTCTCTGTGAGAGGTGCCATGAGCCGCGTATGCTACATTGCTGGTTTGGGCTTTTCCTTATGGAAATATTAGAATCAACCCAAGCTGAAACAACAGAAACAATTACTAGAAAAGTAAATATTGAAATTGAGATGCAATTTCAGTCAAAACCAAGCAGTTAAAAGCCAAATCTGTTGCTCTCCTGAGGCAATACAACTGTTCTGATCTGTTAGGTATAAGCATGTAAAAAGCACATGTGAAAAGCAAAGGCATAAGAACATTCTCCTAAAGTTAGCCCCTATAAATATAAAGAACATATTCTGAAGATTCAAGGTATCTTCATGAAGCCCCAACTCTTTTTCTTCTTTTGTGACTACTTTGGTATCTGGGTCATACCCACCTGGGAAGGGTATGAAAAATATTTTACTTATAAAGTAACTGATGCAGGAGCATCTCTGCCATCTGCTGAGTTTTTCTACTGATCCCTCTGCTGCTTTGCTACCCAACTATGTTGTCCATTTGAGCTTTTCTGTACCTGTGAAGAAGCTTTTGTTAAGTATTTTTGTTGATCACAAGAAAGATCAGCAGAAAAAAAATATTCTGTAGAGGTTCTTTCACCAAGCTGCCTACCTAGAGAAAGGTTAGACCAGTACTTAGGGTACAAGCCTCAAACTTCATAGGTCTTCCAGGCACTGCTGTACCCCATAGCTTGCAAGTTACCTTGATCAGCAGCCTCTAACTGCAGCTTTAAAAGTACTTTAGTGTTTTAATGCCTTGTCTATGTGGTAGAAGTCTCAGCCCTGCGGCAGAGTTTATATATGAATTCTGATACATATGCCAAGACAGCTGGGAAATTAAGGGAGGTACTTGTGCACTCTGGTGTCTAAAAAACCCCTGCCTGATCAGATACAAGCCACTGTCTCTAAGGTGAGAGGGGTCCAGCTGTTGGAACCTGGCCCATGAATCTTCTTTCAAACACAACTACTCGATTCCCACATGGAGAAAACAGCAGTAGCATCACGGGAAAGTACATATCCCAGACAAGCTGGGTCTGAGCTCACAATATTTGAATCAGATCATGCAGTACTAAGAAACAAGTATTCGAAGGTGAATACTCTCACTACAGATCTTCAAACATTTACCATAGTAGGGACTTGAAAGTCCATCTGTTGTTTCTCACCATACTGATCAAGCCATGCACTGCAAGCCCAGAAGCTCGCTTCCTCTGAATCCTAAGTGTAGGAAGACACTTGAATTCACTGAATGCTATAGCCCAATCCATATTACCCTTCTGACAGAGGCAAAAAAAGGAGAGAGACAAATATAATTCCTAACCCACTCATTCATCTGCCTTGTTTTTTCCCCCTTCAGTACTTGTCTCTGTGCGTAAATGGGAAATCCTCAGATTTCTATAGGACATCCCAAGTCAGCAACGGGACTTAGAAAGGAAGATGCAGGCACAGGATGATGAATCACTGGAGTTTTGTCATTCTCTGCCCACTTGTTCTCCCTATGCCATACTCTGCTGTCTTGTGTATACAGAACTGCTTCAATACTGGCAGCTTGGCTGCTTGTGCAGGGAACCCCAGTCTCCCCCAGTGGAGTTTTGCCAGGGAACTTGATGGAAGCAAGATCAGGATCAGAGAGAGAAAAATATGAGCACTGAGATTCAAGTGAGGAAATTAACTAATAACATTCAATTAGTATGTTAATATAGAAAAACTATTTTGTTAAAGTATGCCTTGTTCATAGTCACATTCTGATTCCTGTTCTTCACCCAGTGTTTCAAAGGGAGAATTAGATCTTTTTCCTTTTGTATTTTGTGGAGCTTTAGTATCCAAGGCTGACTCAAATTCCAAAGTGACCAATCAGAAGTGGTCAGAAATAAGTCCTTATTGGAGAATATTAATTACTGTTAATTTTATGAAGGAAAATAATGTCCTATGAAAAATCCACTATACATACCTCCATAGAAACATTCCAGAAATATTTCTGACTGCAGACAGCATTTTACGTTGGTTGAGTGCCTCATAGAGCCTGCTTGTGTACATTTTCTTGTAGAAATCAAGTGGCCATGTTTTCCGTCTGTCTGAGATTCCAAGAAACGGAGAAAACTTTGTTTCTGGTGAGCTCTGTCAGGTTGGGCTTTTCTTCTTTAGGTTGGTGATCAAAGAGGTGTCAACCCCCCTGTAAGTGGAGCTGGTATAAAATAAGAGATTTAAATCTGGAGCCCTAGGGAACTTCCTGAAAGGCACATGAAGAGGCAATTGGGCCTTATGTCCTGCTGTGTGACTTCTGGGCATTCATCACCAATGGACCATGCAAGTGGGTTAAGGCTGTGGTTTACTTAAACCCACGTCAGAACAAACATTGGAGGGTGCACGGGAGAACTAGAGAGAGGAAAGGGCAGAATAATGAGGAGGGGATTTGTTTCATTTCTGTTAAAGCCTGAGTCTTCTGCAGGGTACCCATTCTGCAGGGAAAAGAGAAGAGTAGAATATCAAAGTGCACTGGTGGATGTAGGGAGAAGAAAGTCAGGATTTCCAATGACAAATGCTGTGGGTTTTGCTATGATGGTTGTAATCTAACAGAAAACAATAAAATGATGGAAGGGCAGAGAAATTTGCTTCCTCTATAGAGGACAAATATTATCTTACTTACACTTGAAATACACTAACATTTTCAACGCTTCACATTCAGATTTAGGTATTAATAAATTTAAGCCTGCAAATCTACACCATATCTTTCTCACTCATGCTGTAAGCATTTTAGAAAAAACTAACTAGACCATTGAATGCAATTGCAGAGATTCCCAAGCTAGCATTAGTGCATGTTGGGAAGGCAAGTACCAGATACAGTCACCAGTTCAAATTTAAAAGCAGTGTAGCCATGTACCTGCAACAGCTCCTCATCACATTTGTCTTTTAATATAAACAAAAATATATTGCTTCCACATATGAGATGTTTCACAGGAGAATGGATGGCTCTGTACTTTATCACCTGTAAATCACAATTGGGAGTTGTCTGTGTGGAGACTTTTCTGAGAATCTCTGAACCCATAGTCTATTTATATCCACCAAAAACTCCAAAGATTTTTAACACATTGCTGACTAAAGTAACACTGAAATATTTTCTGTGACAGTGTTTAAATCCCCCTATACTATATGGTGACCAAGGACTCCCAATACATACTATATACAGATGTTTCCAGCTTTCACAAAGGAATGGCATTTGGTTTATGAAAACAAGGCTTTTCTGCATCATTTGCACACCGTAAATTTCAGGAACAGCTCTGAATTATAGAAATTCTGTGTTACATTAAAAAAAAAAAAAAAGGAGAATGTTTCTGTATCTCTCTTTCTAAACCCTTGTAAAATTTTACATTCAGAGCAGAAAAGTATACTGTTATGCCTTAGAAAACAAAACATTTATTCCAAAGAATATTTAGAATATTTATTTATAATGGATAGTCTCCCACACATACACACACACACAAAATCTATATGTACCAGCTCAGGTTTTTGGAAAATGCATGTTAGCCTAGGATGGGAAAGCGTGAAGTCAGGACACCTATGATAGCAAATACAAGACAGGGATCAGTAGCTTCACGCTCAGGTTTGCAGGTAATTAGTAGTTCGGTATGAAAGGATGAAACTTCCCTCTAGAGGTTACTAGATTATACAGGTTTAAAATGTGTGGATCTCCTTTCAGTCCAATGGCTTTGAAATGTTCTCTGTGCAGAAAGTATGCATGTGAGATGAAAAAGCAAAGCGTTAAGTAAAATTATCTTGTTTTCATGCTAAAAATCTGGTATACAGACAAATATGTATTTTATTAGTATTTAATTATATACAGTTTCCAAATTGCATTATAATATTAAAAAAATACATTCTGTTTCCTTTTTAAAAAGAAAACCAAACAACTTATTGTAACTGAGGCTAATTTGATCTCGTCAGCCTTCTGAAATATTTTAATTTCACATCATTTCAGGTATTACAAAGAATAGACAAAATTCACTGCAAATCTTCTCTGCAGCAGCGCATCTTTTCTTTTACTTATCTGATAATATGACCTTATGCAAGACATTTTATATAATCTTGTTGCTGGTAGGAAGCATTTTATTGTTACCACTGCTATTACTGTTGTTGTATCATTCAGATAATGTCATGTGAGTTATATTAAAGAAGATTATGAAAACGCAAAGCTAGTTCTGAAACAGCGCTGAAATTACACCGTTTTTATCACCTTCTAGTTCTGAGCCCAGCTAGAGGGAATTTTGTTCCCCGCCAACCCAGCTCAGAGCTGCTTCAAGATTACTGATTTCAAGTATGCATTGAGGTATGCTGCAGCTGGTGGGCTCCTGGCTTTGTCCTCCCTTTTCTGCCACCATCAGCCAATATTCATACAGGGTGACAAGGATACAAGATGAATCTTTCATCTTTTTAATCTTGTGTTCTGTTTTCTTGCCTTATAGCGCTGGATGAGAACTTCATATCAACAATTGCTTGTATAATTTTCTTCTCTGAATTGTCAGTTGATCTCATAAAAACAGAGTGTACCTAGACACTGTCACCTTTCCTCCTCAGTCTCACTGATCTTTGTCAGCACATAGTGTACTTCTAAGAGAAAGACACATCAAAAGCTGACATAAAAAGGGTGCTTCAAAACATCATGAACAATAGACAACAATAATGCATTATACAGTGGACAATACAACAATGCAGGCTGTGTCATATTGTCCAAGAGTTTTGTACCGTGAATGGTCTAGTGGTGAAATCTGTTACTTATCAAAATCATAGGTAAACTCTTTCAGTGCCTGACATAATGAGTCCCTTGTCTTGCTTGACATCCTAACTTCTATTGCAACACTAAGAAATGACAAAAATAGAGCAAGTTTATTATTAATAACAGGAAAGATTGGAATATTAAATATTCATACACAATTGGACACTGATGAAAAGAGGACTGGTAGGGCAGGAGGAAGCGAGCAGCTGGGTAGTCTCATCTACAGCATGTGATGGGGAGTGTGCAAACACTGCACCATGGTACTCATGGATCCCTTAGGTACCTACCACTCGGTAGTAAAAGTATGTATGAAATCTAGGTACACGTTTCCCCATTGTGTTCAGCTACACTTGATTTTCTTCATCTAACATCACAGGATAGCACTTTCTCCATTCCCTTCTTAAATCCTTTCAGCCCCTTGGCTGAGCCACATCACAGTGATTGCCATTGAGTCAAGCTTTTGTCACCAGTTACTCTGTCTAACCACTACCAATGTTTTGTTACCGCAGATAGATACGGACTGCTTTGGGAGAATGACAAAAGGCTACAGCAAGACTGAAACTGCATCCTGTTCCAGTGGAGTGAGATTTAAAAAAAAAAAAAAAAGGAAATGTAAAATTTCAAGTAAAAAACTGAAAATAAATAGGTATATCTATAAGCATACACTTCAAAAAGCTACTTTGCTATTTGATGAGAATTGTAACTTGAACATCTCATTCCCTTAATCTCCAAAATAATGGCCAGATTCAAAGCATGGTGTATATCATCACCAGTGCAGGCAGGTTTGTTGAGACACCTTGTGTATTTATTGTTATTACTTTTATCCAGACTATGTCTTATTACAAGAAATATACGGCTTATACCTCAGAAAGTTTTCAGTTAAGAACAGTTTATTTTCTGAGCAGCTTTTAATCTGATATTCAGTGTCCATATAACCAAAGAGATGTCTTCTCTCTCTGCAGTGTTGGTCTTCATGGTATGTCTGATACATCATTGTCACCTACAGAGAGAAAGATTTATAGATAATATCCGTGTAAGGGCTAAGGATGCCAGTAGACTTTTGGCCTATGAGGATGAGATCACAGACTTCACCAGCTTTAAGGAATATACTATTTTTATGTTCTCTTTAGTTTTTCACCAATTTCTGCATGAAGGCCTGCAGAAGAATACTACAAATGAAGCCAAGTTGAGAACTGAAATCTGTTGATAGTTTGGTGAGGTACAAAAAGAAATGCTACTCATCTGGGCTAAAAGGTAACGAAATAGTATCAGGGTGCTGGTATGGCTGCAGAAGGAAAGCAAATATTGACCATATGCTCAGTAAAAACAAAACAAGCAAACAAAAAACCCTAAAGCAAATATAACTCAAAAGTCTTATGAATTAACAAAGTAGTTGGAGCAATTTTGAGATATTTATGGCAAGAGTATGTCTTTCTAGTAATTCAGAATACTTCTCAGCTACAGAATGAGCAACATTGCAAACGCTGTATGAAAATAATCTAACAGATATCTGGGATTTTTTGCAACAAAGCTGTAGGTAGTTCAAAGAAATGAAGAAAGACTTTGTAAACATGGTGTACACTTGTGCTTCTTAGGTATGAAATGTCTCAGCTACCTGTGGCAGTTCAAAGCTCTCTGAACAGAAAAAGCCAAATGCTGCTGAATTTTATCAGTTTCTCAGATTATGATAGATTTTGTAAGTGTTATCGACTAAATCTGAGGATACATCCAGCTATTCAATATTTATTAAAGCTGCAGGTTGATCTTATCTCCCTTGTCTGAGTGAGTAATCCTAATTCCTCTAAGAGCTTTTATTGATATCTTTTAATAGGATTTGTAAAATAAACCCCAGAGCTTGGTAAGAAGACTGGTAACATGGTTCCCTAGAAAGGAAGAGTTTAAAATATTATTGACACTAGACCTGTGTGTCTTTCTGCTTTCTTTGCGATGGGTAATGAAGATGTAAACCTGTTCTTAAGGGATTATCTCTTTGCCTCACAATGTGCAGGACATGGGTTTATAGAAACTGCTTGGAAAATGAGTGAGGCAGACAGAACAGACAACAGAACCAAACCAGCTCTTGCACATATTTCAGCCTAGCATCCACCAAATGTTTTCCATAATGTCTTACCGTGCGCTACTGTCCTACAATTTCCCAGGACATTGTCCATCTTCACATTACATTCCTGAAGTGGAGACAGACCAGGTTCTTGTCATAGGTCAGGGAAGATAAAGGCTTAAAGGAGAAGATATCTTTAATAAAATCCATTCTTTAAAGATCTTCCCGCTCATGGCTAATTTCTCTGAAAAAAAAGCAGACTAATTATATTTGAAATATGACACAAGAATACTTAAGAATTCTAAATAGAAAAAATAAAAAGGCCATAAAATTTATCTCTTTGAGTAAATTCCATACCTGTTAGATGGATGAGGTACTCATTACATACCTACAGATCAGTATTCAAAAACGCGGTAGACATAGTCTATTCCAAGTTTCTCTACCAAGTGGGACTTGGATAAAAGATCCCACGCCTCCAAAGCTGTCTGTTTGTAATGCATTGGAAACTAAAGGAGTTTAGCATGTCAGTCTTGCTTAAATTTAGAAGTATCTCAAATAATCCTCCTGAATCCAATTTTCAATCTTTCTGTTCTTTCATTCCCTGTAAAAAATAAAGCTAATACTATCCCTATGTTCTTTCCACATACAAATCTTCAAAGGAGGAAATTTTTTTTGCATCTCCCAGCTTATCTGGGACCTCCAGATACGATCAAAACATTAATATAATGGGCTAAGCTTTTAAAAGCTTCCTTATATTTCCATAAAATCATTCCCCTCATTTTCTAAGAACTCCTTTCAGCACCAAAATTTTTAAATACATAAGAGAGACTGATCAGTTAAGCAACCTGGTACTACTCTACAGTATAGGGCATTTAAACAAAGTATTTCAAAAAAGGAAAAAGAAGAAAATATCAAGCCTATCACCCCTTTTTAAATGTTGATTTTCCATTTAAACGCAAGGACAAGGAAAGTGACCACTTTGCATGTATTCCCATCTACACACTGCTTTGTAAAAATATTACTGTCTTCTGCAAACAATGTAAATGAAATATATTAACAATGTAATTGAGATAAAGTAAGAGTGTACAGCAGTTTTCTAATTAATGAAACATGAAACTCTAGATCATTAGCAGCTGACCCAACTACAAAATATTAGCCGATCTGGAAGGGATTCATGAACAGCAAGGTCAAGGCACAAACCTCCTTGCAGATGCTAGTTTGATTGACACCTGCAAACTATTTGGAAGCATGTATTTGTTTAAATATCTTATTGTCCTACTAGTTTTTCTCTGTTTTCTTTCATGATAAAGCTTTGCTCCCATGGGACCAAAGAAATAGAAGAAAATCAGTACAATATTTAAGCTATGTACAGGTCTAATTAGCATAATCACATTGTATATTTTTTCTCATTTTATTTTCTGGCCTCAGCAGATAAGTCAATAAACAACCCCTAAAATATTAGCAATAGATTTATTTCCCAGTCTGATTCTCATTTCTTCACAAAAGAACTTTCTCTAGAGTCTATCACATTTCAAGTTTATATAACAACATGGAGTGTAAAATACTGATAAGCCCTTGAAATTTCATTATTTGTCTACATTCATGCCAAACTCTTGTCCATATATTCATCTACATGTTGATGTAATTTCAGAAATAGTGAATAGAATAGTGAATTCACCCTTCAGAAAAAGCGAATAGAAACACAGCTGACCACATGTTTTCAAAAGAATGGCATCACTGAAGCCCTCAGAGTTCCATGATTCCTAGGTAGGAATTTATCACCCATTGTTCAAAACACTGAAATATTCAGGACGATTGGATACATTCAATTGTCAGCAGAATGGCTGTAGGTGGACAGATAGAAGATACTCCCAGTAAACAAAAAAAATGGTAATTCTTTGTGTCCATATTTACACATTGTAAAGGATCCTAGTTTATGGGATGGAGATACATCATTTAGGTCTCCCGGAAATGAAGGCACTAAAATCTGCAAATAAATCTTAGAATTATTAGTTAATTGAAAATGCCAGTTGAACAGTTGACCACTTTCTGTCTACGGATTCCAGAGACTTCTATAACTGTAAATGAACAGAATATCCAATGGTCTTATAATATTAATGATAAATACAAATTCCTGGCTATTGTGAAGGTGATGCTTCATAAACAATACCTGTAGAGGAACCAAGATTTGATCTACCATATCAGGATGCTGACATAATACAAAACCTAAAAAATGTCAGTGTGATAAAGGTAGCAAGGGCAGATTATTTTTGCAGTGCTAGGACCAGGTAGGTGAGGTGACAGTATACAGCTCCAGACATACCATTTTCCTAGAAGTAGGATAATGCATGGAGAATGAAGGAAGAGACAGAAATTTATGGGGAACAAGGAAGGAGTCAGAAGTGCCTGGGCAGGTCAGAGAAGTATACAAGTCTGATATAGCAGACAGACTAATATCACCAGGATACTAGCTCATAATCAGTCTAGTATCACATGTGTTTGGGATTGTATTGCCCCGATATTGGTCCATCGCTGATAGCCAGAGTGTCTACTTATATCTGCCTACATCAAACCATGTGCCTGAAATTATAATTATAAGTAAGTGTTGTAGTCTCCAAAACCAAGTATGTGTAATGAATAGTGAAGAGTGGTAGACTGTACTGAGCCAGCTCAAATGATATTTAAGTTCTTTTGCACTTGGCAATAGAAGTTTTTCAAGTCTGATTCACAATAGGAGTTGAGTGTTTTGTGCATCACTAAGACTATCACAGTCTTATTCAGCTTATGCCAGAACTGATTATAAAGCCTGAACACATGTGGAGAAACATCCACAAAGCCACTGAGGTCCTAAATTTACTCGGCAATTTGTCACCTGAACCTGTGCCTCCACTCCAGTGGGGTACTCAAGCCAATCTTGAAGGCACTCTCTCAGGTTGTCCCCAAACTCATCCTGGATTTGTGAAGAACTGTCTGAGTCCACTTCATCATTTTACCTAAATCACCCTAGCTTATGCTCTCTGGTAAAGACCAAGTTTTGAATCACCACTCTGCCTGATTTGAATGGAGATTTTAGGAGGACAGTGCCATAGTCATCAGACCAACGACATTTAGGACAGTATCTATAATGCACAAGGATCTCTGGAATAGTGCCTGTAACTCTGCCAGCTCTGTGGCACGGGCTTAGGATGACAGGGCTTGACAATCCAGGCTGAACAGCTACACCAGGGCAACGCTACAAGTAGGATTCCTCTCTGAAGGGTTTGTAACCTGGTCTGTCACTGCTCTGACACTATTCCAGCACCAAACATGGGCCGCTCATAGTCTCTTCCAGCCCTGTGCTGTGCTTGCTTGTGTAGCGTTGACATGCCCAAACTCTTGGTTTACCTTACTCAAGTTCTCCTATTTGGTGACTTATGACAGACTTTGGTACCAGTTTTTAAACCTAGTTTTCCTACCTTCTATTTTATGTCTGAAAGATAAAATCGAACCTTCTCTTTTTTTTTTTTTTTTTTCCCTGAATAAATAGTTACACTGAAAAGGTTATTAAGCATTGGAACAGGCTGTCCAGGAAAGTGGTTAAGGCACCATGCCTGGAGGTATTTCAAAGACGGGTAGACATAGTGCTTAGAGATATGCTGTAGTGGTGGATTTTGTCAGAGTTAGGACGATGGTTGAACTAGTTGACCTGAAAGGTCTCTTCCAGTCTTGGCAATTCTATGATCCTGTGATTCTATGATTGATTCTATGATTTAATTATATGTACCAATCTGAGTCTCCTCTTTGCAGCCATGATGTTGAGTTTCCTAGTCGATCAGCAGGAAATCTGAAGACAAAATAAGCATGACACCACAGTACTTGCTGTCATCAGACTACTTCCCTTTCTCCATGCCAGCTGGATTACTCTGAAGTGTCATTATATACACAAAGGAAGAAAAAAGCAAGCCTGGCAGTGGGCATAGCTAACCAGGGGAGGAGTAAAGCTCCAAAGCAGAATCTATAGCTCACTGCAGTCTGCTGCTAAAACGCTAATACAAAACATTATTAATCCAAGTGCCCTAAACTGAGCAATGACAGTGGCTGCTGTATATGGATTTATTTATCATGTATGGATAAATAAATAGCAATAAATGGAAATAAAAATATCTCAAGTTAACAAAGAAACACTATACTATCTGCTCTGGAAATACTGATATTGTTAGTAGTCATGACTGTGTTGGATCTGGGCTATAATTTTACTTTTCCAGAATTTACAAAGAAGTTGTAAACTTGCTCACCAGCAGAAAATGCCCAAATGAAAAAGGTTTAACTTTCAATCTGTGCTGATCTTATCTGATATGACATCATCTTTTCCTAGTTAAAATATTGTGTGCTAACATTTGCAAATTTTGAAATGTGTGTTACCATGACTGCAGCAAACATGCTATTTTTAGATTCTGTTAATCTCTCATCTCAAAATATAGAATGGCAACTAACAGCAGCAGTCAGTATCCTTCTCTCTTACAGCAATTCACCTATATTTTTAAAGAATTGCAGTCCACTCAGATGCACAAAAGTGTTTTTAGGCACTTTATGAAATTTTATGCCAAGGAAAACCTTTTAACATGAAACTCATTTTCTGCACTATTTACTAACAAGACACAGATCTTAGAGTTAAAATTAATAGGTGCTATTAACATTCCATTTGTAAGTATCTTATTATGCAATGATAGATATTCTAATCTGTTACCTAGGCAATAATACCAGATTTAACTAAATATACTAAAAAGTCTACATTTAATAAAGAATGAGGATTTTTATATCCCTCTCCACATTAGACATAGAGACATGAATACCCACATGCACATAAACACTTCACCACAGAAATTACTGCAAACAGCCGTCATGATTCACTTCATCAAAACGAAGACAAATATTCAGAAAGATAGCGTTTTACTATCCACTGAAATATCCTACTGTAATCCTTAATAACTCAAAGCACAGCAATTCACAAAACTCAGCAAAAATTACTTGGAATTGATGTGGAAGCTGTGATTTATGTATTTGGAATGTAGACATTGACGGTAATATAGTGTTTACAAGCCTATTTTCATTGTAGGTCATACTCGAGTCAGTCAGATGGCATGTTTAGGGTTTCAGTTACCATTTTGATAGAAGTCCAAAACTTTATCCTGTGAGAATTTCATAAAACAACAAAACAACCACAGAATTTAAATATTGAACCTAGTTTAGATTTTCCATGTTCCCCTCCTTTTGTGATGGTGAAGCGTCATCTTTTGAAAATATAATTTTCCACACCATAATATTCCTTGTGCTGAGTCAGGAAACCTACAGAGTTTCTCTGTACAGATATTTTTCTTTTGATTTGTGTAAACTTACACATATAAATGAATGTTTGCTTCAAGAAGAACCTATACTTACAGTTCACTTTGATTAAGGAGTGTACATTTGACATGAATCCCTTGGTTTTCCTCTTGTACATTACATTAGTTCACGCAATGGAGCAGTTTCAGAGCACCTGAACAGGGATTGTTTCAGATGAAACTATGCCAGAAGATGCACTACAGAAGCGCAGTTCCACCTAGTAACGAACATAAGGTCCACAGAACCAGACTAGAACTAACCCAATTTCCTCTCCTTTGTAATGCATACATTGAGACCTTGGCATCAACTATTTTTTTATTACTTTTTTTTTTTTTTTACGCTGAAAAGGTTGTTAAGCATTGGAACAGGCTGCCCAGGGAAGTAGTTGAGGCACCATCCCTGGAGGAGCTTAAAAGACAGGTAGACATAGTGCCTAGAGATAGGGTTTAGTGATGGTTTTTGTCAGCGTTAGGTTGGTGGTTGGACTAGATGGTCTCAAAGGTTCCTTCCAACCTAGGCAATTCTATGATTCTATGATTTTGCTATAAAAACTTTAAGTGTCATTATTCAGATGGAAAATGAACTATATCAAAGTGTGTAATTATTTGCCTAGGACAACTCAGTCCCTCTACTTTGGTGATGATGATTATGATATAGCCTTGAATTATATGTTTACATTCTGTCTCCATGGGACCCCTATCTCATTACACATAATAGATGATAATTGCTTGCAGGAGATATTTACTCAATATTTCATTTTATTCTCTGTCCTCAGTGTATGATTGAGAATTTATTTGCTGTGCATTATTCAAATCCCACTCTGAAGACAGATATATTATCTATTAGACCTTCTTACAGAACTCATCACGATAGGTTATATCTATTTTAGTGAATGAAATGGGCCAGGTCCTGTTTTCTGACCCTGAAAGCAAGCAGAGCAGGACAACTTGCATCCAGGCAGCTAAGCTTTCTTCCATGTGGAACAGGATCGTCTCATCCATACTGTGTCTTGGAAACAGTCCCTTGCCTGCACCATCTTGCAAACACATGCAACCTTCACTGTCCTGCAAGCATATCCTGGGCACTTGTGACATGTGATCTATGTGCCTTGGCCAAAATTATGAAGAGGAGCATGCTAAGAATGAAATGAGAGGATTGCTGATGTTCTAACATGTAAGTCTGTGTCCTGATCTTGCTTTATTTGCTTATATAAATGGAGGCAGTTACTGCACAGGCTCTGGCTTGTGTTCCTAGAACCCAGTGAACTGGAGGAGGGCTTGGACTGACTTTATTTATGTGAGCATTAGACACAGAAATGTGAACATCCACATTTTCTGGTAATTTTGGTGGATTCCCAGCCTGATATATCATGTATCAGAGTTTTCAGAGTTTTTTCAAAAATGCTTAGGAAATAGTGATATTGTGTCACACGCTTTGGTGTAACAGCTTGTTCAATGTAATAATTTGTGCAATGGTCCATAATGTACATTTGGAGAAAGAATACAAAAAAGAAGATAAATAGAGCGCAAATCTTCCAATGGGGAAGACAATATTCAAAATATAGATGTGATCTCAGATACGACAGTATTTTTTCTTTATTCTTTTTCTCCCATTTCCTACTCTGTCTTTTGACCATCACAGACAATGAAACTGATGACATCTTCCAGATTTCTTTCCTAAGTAGTGATGATTAATTTAAAATCTTTTATTTAACATGTGTAATTAGAGTAGCGGTTTGGTTCTTTTTTTTTCTATTTGCATCACTTCAGATCCATTGACACAGAATTTCACCTGTGATTTTATTGCCTTGTCATTCCGTTTCCTCTGCAATTTTTTTCCAGTAGCTTCAGTTTAGGGTCTCTTCTATTATTTTGCATCAACATTCATTTTATATGCTCACAACACAATGGCTTGAGCAGCAGCTGTAAGCACTCAGCAGTTCTGCAAACAAGGCATAAAAGTCTAAAAATGCACATTCTAAATGTGAGGGCCATGTAATAAATGAGCAAAACAGGAAAAGTTCAGTTTAAGTAACTTGCTAGCCAAACTTAGTGGCCGGGATAAAACTTGTTGGGCATTCTTCAAGTAAAGCAGATCTATTGAAAATTATTATTTTGTTCAGTCATCTTCTGTTCAATGGGCTCCATCAAACCTACAGCACAAGTCTGAGAAAATCACACCCATACTCATGACATCTGTACAAGCTGGATGGTAGTGGTTTGTCCTAAAACCAGGCAATTCTATCAGCACAGGAACAAAATATTTCAAATTTCTCCAAGCTCCATTTTCAATGAGTTCTCCCTCATTTCACATGAAGTTCTTGGATATCTGGTTTTGTATTAATCACAATTGGATTCTAGCACAGTCCCTGAAATATCCATCTACCAGCACGTTAACCACACAACACTATGTATCTCAGAGGAGAAAGTCTAATCACCAAGTAAAAACAGTAATGAGTGATTATTAACAATCTACACTACTCTGTAGAATAATAATTTTTACAGAAAAGTTATGGAAGCTCCTGATGCAGCTGACATTGCTGACAACATGTATTTCCTCTGTTCAGTCATGTATGATGAAGAAGACAGCATGTTCTGTCTCACGTTACAAAGGAACTTCTCAAAAAAATCAAAACACACAAAAAATATTGTAAATGTATGTTTCTCCTTTGTTCCTTAACTTACTGTGGGTTAGGTCTGCTGCTTATGCCAAGACCACTTGGTTTTTTTACTTCCCATTTCTGTGCCACATGCAGCAGTGACCCAAAAGCTTTCCTCTCTTTTTTTTCAAGGATATTTAAGATACAAATCTCTGCAGGAGTATTTTCATGTTTGACAGCACATGGAACTTGCAAGAGCTGCCACAGGAGCTAAGGCATGAATCCTTTCTCTAATTTGTCAAAGTCCTCTGTGAAACAATTAGAGACACAGAACAGGAGACCTTTCTAACAAGATTTCCAAGAGCTAATGAAAGCAATACTAATGACAAAAGAGACAGAGTTATAAACACATATTAATTTGTCTAAGCACCAGTGGGGTCTAAATGCAGAGGAGGAAAAAAAGTGTTATCAAACATCAGAGCTTTACAAAGGTTCTCATTCAAATTTCTTGACGGGATACTGGCAAGCAGGGAAATTGGTTTAATAAAACTGTCATACACTATTGGAGGCTTAAGTGGTAATATTTTTTCTTCTTTAACTGAAGAGATCAAATACTTGAAGAATTCAGAAATAATGCCAAATCTCTGAACTTTATATATAAGGTTTCTGTCTTGCACATTTCCAAAGTACACAAGGAATAAGTGCCGCTATTCTCAGTTAAATAAAATTCAGGTCTGGGCTTCCATGTGGATAAAGCTCTAAGTGCCATACCAAGCAGAGCAGACAGGCCTTCTCCAGGAAATATCACACAGGGAAAGGAGAAGCAGAATTCCTCTGAAGTGTAATATTTCAAGGAAATCTCTTCTTTGCATTCCTAAAACATAGCCTTTTTGTTGGGACTCTGTCCTGTGCACATAGTGGGATATGCAACTTACAGACAACTGAACTATGGATACTTCCACTGTCTTTTTATTGCATCTCTAAGACATATTAAAACAATTCCGTGTGTTGCTTCATGACACTTTGGATCAGAGTTCCCAGTTTATTTCACATGGGGAACAACATGGCCTTATTATACTCACTTTGCACATCAGGTCACTCAGCGGAAGCCAGTTCTCCTGCAAACTCATATGTAGCTTTGTTCTTCTGACACTCACAGCTGACTTACCTCCACCATGCCAACATTGTGGGCACCAAGGAAATAGCTCAGTCCATAGCAGTTGAGAAAGCAGAGGCTGCCATCTAATGCTAATTATGTTCCATGGTGTGTGTTTTGACTAGCAATGACTGTCTCACCTTTCACACACAAGTTTTCTGTAATGAACCTATCTGTAAAAGAATTAATAGTCTCTTTTAAGGTCAGCATCATAGTTCTCCAGGAGCTGCAAAGATCCAGTGGGATGTTTAGCAGCCTTATCTCACATCAATTCATGACCTTTTGGCTGGTATTAGAAAGGCTTCATAATCATAACCTCCAGCAACCTTCAGGACAAATGATTGGCATCATCTGTGCTTAACTACCATCTTGGATTTGTCTTCAAACAAGTCAGTCTCCTAACATGTACATCCACACTGAAACTACACACATCCGAAGTCAGATTACATCTCGGTCACATAGAAATGAAATCCATCAGTTCAATCTGTATTTGGTAGTTGTCTTTCCAAGAACTGAGATCAGTGCAGCAGGAGACAGGCTGGATTATGGTAAACCTAAGTCAACTCGACTAAGAGCAAGGCGCAAGTGCCCTGGACTGCCAACCTACAATGTCAAGCATACCTTGGTCCTATAAATATGGTTATTGATATATGCCTTATACTGCACGCATACTAGTAAATCAAGGACTTCTTGGGCATGGGTACAAGTGCTGAGTCTTGATCATCTAAACTATTAAAATGCTTGAATGATCCCTTGCAAGGTTTTGGCCCAAATCAACACTCATATATACTGCATATGAGTTAGTGAATATGAGTTAGTGCATAGGTGAGGGATCACTCCCAACAGACAGCCTGGGCATGGCCACCTGGTTTCAAAGGCCAAGAAAGCTAAGATATATGAGTGTTGCTAAACTGTAGCTGTTGGCCACAGGTCCAGAGAACGGGGCCAGTAATTATAATTTATTAGCATGAATGTAGTCCATCTGTCTCTGGAGTCATACAGCACTGTGGAGAGTGTGGAAAACCTGCCTACAAAATGCTGTCATTTGAAGTTAGGGCTGAGAGGGACAAGGAAGGAGGGAAATGAAGAGCATAAGAGGAATAGAGAACAGTGGAGTCATAATGTAGCGCAGGGAATGCTATGTGGTCACACAGCCTGAGGAATGTTTATACTTAAACCCTGCTACCAGACTTTCCCCTGCTTGCATACCTCACTGTTTTCACATATGATTTCCTGCAACAGAGTGTGCTCCAGGCAGGGGCACATAGCCAAAATGTTCACTGAGCCCTGCTCCCGTGTCACTTGTGGCTGTGGGGGGCCTTCACAGGGACTCTTAACTAGGGCAATGAGCTAGACTACAACAACATTTGTGGGTACATGAGAAGGCCTCCAGAAAGCAAAGAAAGTGTAACATTTCTCTCATACCTACATGCCTGGTCTCCTTCAAGACCCTGAGGCTGCAGTCATGGTGAGAAAGAGGTGAATTTGTGAAGAAGCAATTGGTACAGCAGTGTTCCCAGTACTGGAGTTTGGTTTGAAAGTGTGGGGATGCAGGCTGAACTCAATTGGATGCACAAAGTCAAATCACATAGTCAGGGTTTTTCACCTAGCTCCATGGTACCTAGCACCATGAAGTCCTAATTTTGTCCTCAAGAATACAGTCAGCAACAGTGATAGATGATGAATCCACACTCGCTGCTGCTCCTGCATGTAATATTGTCTGGATTTCCTTGCACCCTTCCCAAGCTCATGTTACTTTGATCAGTGTTGCAAGGGGATCATCAGGAGACAGGGGACGGATCCTGCAGAAAAAAACTCCTTGTCGCGGAAGATGTGAATCTTCCAGAAGTAGCTAACACTGGTCCTATCAGATATAAAGGAGTCAGAGAAAAGAGGAGTGTGTCACACGTCATCTCTAGAGGGCTCTACCGCTTCTTAAGGTTTCTGACAGTGGATATCAGAGAACATTATGTCATGATGTAAAGAAGGTACAGATTCCCACAGACTTTTTTGCCATAGATTTTTTATGTCATGTATATTCTGCAGCCAAGCAAAGGGACTGATCTGGCACTAAAATGGCAGCCCCAGACAAAATCAGAGAATGTTTTTGTAGGATGCTTCCTTTCCTGTTATACAGAATAATAGTTCCAAACCAGCAACGCAAAGAATTGATGCGATTACCAGTGTAACAATACATTGCAGAGTGTCTGCATTTCCCTTACCTTGCCTCTCTGGGAATGTCTTGAGTGATAAGCGCTGCTATTTATTATAAATCACCTAGGGAGATTTCAGTTCCTGCTGTCTTTCCCAGTATGACTACCTGTGAATAACTTCTTTTATTCCAGACAATCGTCCAGTTTATGGGGACTGATTTTGATGTAAAAAAGCTGTACATTTTTTTCCAAACATACTTTTTCATATTGAGTTTTACAACTAAACACTTACTAAAGAATTCTCAGCACGAAATATTGCTTTTCTGTCTGACATCCTGTAACATATTTTGGTCTAAGTGTAATTACTAATTACTCTGTAGAACCAAATGGAAGTTTAGTAACTAAGGGATTTCATTAGGCTGTCTTATTTTAGACATCTAATTTATGTGCCTCCGGGTATAATTTCAGGAGATTCTAGTTTTGGAGGCAGAGACAGCTTAAAAAGCTGTACTGCACTTCATCACCTCCTGAGCTGCGGTGACCCAACACTTTGTGAAACCATAGTGTAAAACAGATCACAGGGCAATCGGTTAAAAAATGGGGAGTAGTTATACTTAACACTGATAATTTCATCTGTTCAATTGCTGTATAACTTTGCAAATCGAAACAGTAAATGTTGGTTCAGCTGCTGCAGCAATATGGCATGAAGGTTAGGAACTTCTTAATCTGGGCTTTCCTGAAAATATGAGTTTTGTAAAATATTCCAGAAGACTGGAGCCTCATTCTCTTGAATTCCCACATTTTTCCGTGGACCATGATAAAGATTATTGGAGGATCCAGAACATAAGTAAAATTTGGCTACTTTCTGAAGGAAGCTATTTCAGTTCACTGGTGTTTAAGGAAACCGAGGAAGAAAGGGGTACTTATGAAGTCCCCTTGGCTGGAGCATCTGTAATACACCTGAATTTAATGCCCCTGGTGAACACTTTTACAGTAGATGCACACATTCCTCATGCAGTCAATAGAGAAAGCCAAAGAATAACTACAACCTATATTTAGGGAGACAAGATCTCATTGTGAGGGCTGCGGAGACATGTGTGTCTCTCCAATAGCTGGCCAGAGAAATAGTATTTTCCCTACATTACTCTTTAGACACCTAAAATTCTCTTATGAATTACAGACTATGTGTCCCCCTTATGATCTTAATTCATCATTTAAATTAGGTGCTGTCAGTATAAGTATCTCCTATGAATGCTGCTGAGAACATTAGCTGGGAATAAAAAAGCAGCATCCTGAAATCAGTTATGCTCCTTATTTTTTGTCAGCTAAGTAACACCACTGCTCTGGGAGTCTTTAGCTGTTCATTTTGCTGCAGCTTTCAGTTCCCTTTTCCCCCAGAGGGATGGTGTAAAGGGATTTAGTGTGGCAGAGTGCCTGGGCCCAGAGAGCTATACTCTCTACAGTCGATGTGACAGCCATGCTGTGTAAAGGAAAAGTCTGATCATTTTTCCTACAGTCATTTGGAACGTTCACTGAAAATACAGAGAAAAGCTTGCAGAATTAAACCCCAATGAGTTCATCCAATGGAACAAATAAGAAGATTAGCGCAACATATTTTTAAGCAGTCTAAATAAAGTTTTTTTCTCAAGTGGAACATGCTGTTGAACCTGTGTGCAAACACCCCCCCACCCCATCATCTCTGTACACAGTCCTTCACAGAAATCTATGAAATGCAATAGAGCTCTTTTTGGGCAATTTCACTGTCAAGGAAGAATGCAGGAAGGGTGGAACACCAGCTCTCTGATGGAGTAATTTTAGATTTTATTGTAATGCCTGGCAGTGAATATTCCACATGCAGAGATTACTAAAGCAAACTGTGAAAGGCCACAGCCTGCCCTGTAACCCTAAAAGGATGTTGGGCTTGGCTGTCTTCCAGGGCAGCAGGATGTGTGGCCTGGATTAGAACAGGAATATTCCTAACATTCATTGCTTTTTAATGATGTCATGCTTGCTAGCTATTGCAAGCCCTTTATGCTTTCCTCTGTAAAATCTCTTCTAATACTACCAAAACTTCCTGATGAGAAAATGTTTCAAAATAAGGCTGTAAGCATTGCATCCATGCAATGATAAAACTACAGAGCTACTAAAACACATAGTTTATGGAAAGTGTAACTCAGCGTTGATGATTGTACTTTTATTACAAGTGTGTGTCAAATACTGTAACATGAAGTCAATAATACATGTTAAGTGGTTATTTTAATGTTCCTGTTTTTACCAGTAGAAGACTTTACATTTAAAAGGTCTTTTTTTGCTTTACTTTATACTGAGCTTTACTATTTCTGAGCATGCAACCCAATGTTGAAAAAAGTGAACATTTTATTTAATATTGTAATCACTTTATTTCAAAGAGGATGTAATCATTAGATTACAAAATGAAACATGAATATTTACATTTTGTGAATAATCAAAAGCATGCTACCTACTTCTTTGCATGATATATGAATTCTGGAAATCAAGACAATTGTTAATTGTGTTATTAATTATAACTGTATTGATTGCTTTTAGCCAATTACAGCCACCAGTAACACAGGAGAACAAAGCAGAGGTGGAAGCTTCAAATGTTCAAAATACTCTTAGTTTGGTCATGAGTTTCTAGCGATGTTCCTACTGGTCCCACCTAAACTAAAGTTTTGAGTCAAAATGACTCACTGTTTCACTCTAAATGGAAATAGATTTAGTCTATTACCTTTGAAAGGTCATTTTATCTGCACTCTTTCTAATGAATGGGCCTGAAGATGGGTCACCTTGCTCAGGAGCTGCCATCCTTCTGTGCTCGACTCCTCCGTGGCACTTTCTTGCTGGAGCAGGGTCTTTTTGGGGTTGCCAAGCCGGGGAAGGAGAGTCGTATGGGGATCCTGTAGCGAGCAGAGTCAATGCCAACACCTCTGTCTCTCCCATCCCGGCTCTCCAAGTGCAACCAGGTCCTCTCATGCCTGGTGGGGCAGCCTGTGCTGCACTGCTCCCACCGCTTCTGAATTTCTGTTGACTAGAATAAAGTCATGACATCTCTCCATTTCCACAGTACTGGCAAAGTTAAATATTTAGGAGGCGCGTGTTTATATTTTGAGCTCTACTGTTTCCTCGCCTCTCCATGGTGGCTTGGCTTTCTGCCACCCTCACCAAGAAGGTGATGCCCCATCCTTCTGGCAGGGCTCACTGCCCACTGGAGATGCTGGCAGGGTGCCCACGGGACCTGTGACTTCTTGCCTGGTGTGCCTCCTGCCATGGCTGTCCTCACCTGGCACCTGCTTTTGGGGACAGGAGACTCACCCCTGCCATTCCCTGGGGAGCCTGTTCCAGTGACTGACCACCCTCTCTGTGAAGAACCTTTTCTAATGTCCAGACTGAACATCCCCAGATGCAGATTCATTCTATTTTGTTGTGTCCTGTCGCTGGTCACCGGAGAGCAGAGACCAGCACCTCCCCTTCTGCTGCCCCGCTAAAATTTTGTCAGGCTCGGTTCCAACTGAGCACAATCAGGTAACTCTTTCCTGGGAAGATGGGAGACTTTTAATATATCAATTGATTGACTCTGCCTTTCTTTCTCTGAAAACTTTAACAATATGGATCTGATCTACATTTTTAAGTCTAATGTGACTGAAACTGCTCCAAATTCTCCATAAGTAATTTAACACCATCAAAAGATTTTTTAAAATATAACACAAACAATCCCACAGTAACAAATACATATATTTGTGCAGAAGACTGAAGTCGATTAAGGAAATAAACCTTATCCAGATCATAGGAACAAATTCTGACAATGAAGCAGAGTTCTGTACTGGGGGAAGGATAACCACGTGCTTCGGTACAGGCCAAGAATATTGGCCCCACTGAAGGTGACCCAGGGGCTATGACAAGTGGCGCGCTGAATATAGCCAACAACGTGCTCTCATCATAAGGCAAACTGCTTATTTGGCTGCAACTGGAGCATTATGGCTAGTCAGTCAAGGAAAGTTAGTGTCCTCTGCGTGGCAGTGGTGAGGGGACACTTGGAACACTATCTTGGGTTTTTGGGGCACCTAGTTTAAAAACGTTGTCTGAAGTTACATGATCCAGCTACCAATATGATTGAGGGTCTGTGGGCAAAACTTGGAGAAGTTTGGTTCCTTAAATCTGACAAATGTGGAAGCTGAGGCAGTTTAACCCAAGCCTACAATCTGGAGGTGCAAATATGATGGGGCCAAACTTTTCTTGGGAGTAGCATATGGTAAAACAAGGCACAAGAGCTACAGGCTGCAGTTTGGAAGTGTCAGGCTGTGGATTAGGAAAAAAAAAAATCTTCACTTGGAGGGTATGGCAGCAAGGGAACAGGTTACCCAGAGAGGTAGTTTTTCTGTCTTTAGAGGTTTCCAAGACTTATCTGGACGAATCTAGGGCTAACCTGTCCCAGCACGGTGACTAATTCTGCTGTGAGAGGGAGGGAGGGAGGGAGGGAGGCTGGAGCAGACTTCCAGCTGCCACTCCAACCAACCTGTGGGCAATTCTGTGAACTGCACACAGGGTCAGATCTGCAGCCCTTCATGCCATCTCCTTGGGCAGCATCCAGTAACAGATGTGTTGGAGGACAATATAGAAAACCCTGATACGGATAATTATGGAACAATTTGCTTGAAGCTAAAAGTTTATTGTAAGCATAATGAATTTCTAAGAATTTATTATAGATGTAATTTGTAAAAGGAATGTTAAGATGTTGAAAACGCTTTTAGCAGCCTCCTTTCATTTTAAGCGCATAAGCATTCCAGACCAAAGGTTTCCAGGAAAAAAGTCTTTAAACCTCAAATCCTGGTCTTTAACTCCCCACCAGGAATAAAAGTTCTGATTCAGCTGATTCACGTTAAAGAAAAAACAAAGGCTTCCATTACAATCCAGCCCTTAAGGAGCAGTTAGTAGCAATTAGAAAATTATTGCCACATCACAATCCTAGGAGTATGCCCCGAAGGAAAAGCTTTTGACAGAAGACCACCATTCCTCTGATCTTGCTGCCAAAAGGGGTAAGCACTACTTTCTTATTCACTCGGGAGAAAATTGTTCTGGCCCATGAATGGTAAGCTTTTGTACTTAAAGTCTAATACCTGCCTATCTGTCTGGCCAGATATTTAAAAATTTGTTCACATAATACCACTCTGGAAGACAATAGCTTCAGGAAAGGTATTGGGACTAATAAAACTTTCCTCCATTTGTGTTCCTCATTGCTCATGGAGATTTAAGAAATGGTTTAGTAAATATCACAGCCAAATTCTATCACTGGTTCTAGGTATATACAGTTATAAAAGCTATAGATGAAAGCAGACGGCCACTGAGAGTGGTAACATAGTCACATGTTTCTAATTGTAGCTCAGAGAAACTCAGAGAGAAAATGGGTTATTCACACTTCAATATTCCACAGTCAGAATGTCTCAACTTGGTTCATGAGCATCTAATTTTTCTCATTTTAAAATCTTTACAGAAAATGAATACCAAAAAAAAAAAATTACGATGGTCTAGTTGCAACTACAAGTGCATTAAATGTCCAGACATTTTAATAGACTGGAAATCACAATTAGTAAATTCACAGTAACTCTTTGAAAATATTGTCTTCTTTTTATTATCTTCTTTTTCTTTTCTTTTCTTTTTTTTTTTTTTTTTTTTTTTGGAGGAGGAAACAAAACGTATGTGACCTCCCAAAGTCAAACAGGAAATGAGTAGCCATTTCTGGAACAGAGAACAAAAAGGTCTCTTCACAAAAGTCCCAGATTCCTCCATCCCCCTTATTTCTGTATCTGGAAGGATATCTTCGTTTAAATTACTGCTTCAAAAGTAGATTTGATTGCACTATTATCAATTTGTTCTACATTGCATTTTATCCTATTCACAAGTCGCTCAGTGTCTCACAGCTAAGATTTATAAGGGGGACTTCTGACAAGAACTGTCAAGATGTCAAGAGTCAAAATGTCAGGAGTTTGTTTCCAAAAAAACATCTTCACATATTTTCAGCTGAAAGAAATCGTTGAACTGAACTGTCATTTCAGAGTAACTGTATGACCAATGCTGTCAGTATATTGGTGCAATTAATGTACATATGCTCACACTGGGTAACTCCTGCTTTATGAGCTCATTTTACAAAAAAGTTGCCAAATAAAGCAACATTGCTGAAGTGTAACGATATCTTTGGCCAATGCCAAATATCATTCTACAGCATATTCCCAGTAAAACATCCCAGTAAGCGCTTCACAGTCAGTCACTTAGCAGGACAGAAGACATGATGGAAGCAAATTTCAACCTTTAGTGAAAGATTTGGGTGCTTTCAGCAACTGTTATTGTATTTTGAATGGAGGAAACAGGGCAGAGCAACTGAGACATGAAAAATATATTTTACATTGAAGTAGAAAAAATCTCAAGGAAACCTTTCTGTACTTCAACTCATAAATACATTTTAAAGTTACAGTTACAAAATCATGTTGGTAAAAGGAAACTGGCACATATGACAAGCAAAAATGGTATTTATACACGTTCTTTTGCTTTCTGGCTGTTTACAGAGTCAGTAGGACGTACTTTCACAAACTTCTATCTAACATCCATTTAAAGAAGAGAAATAAATGCTGCAAACGGAAGTGGAGTCCTATTTCTACATGTTTTTGCCTTTTATAATGCCAAGGACAACCATTCATTAAGGTATTCTTCTCTCTTCTTGTTCTCATTAGAAAACCACTAACAATTTAGCACTGGTGACTGTTTTCAGAGCTAGAATGGCTCAAGACTGGAGTAGAAAGGGTGGAAGATATCGTTATTAAATACTAGCAGACCTGCACGGTTGGGGCAGCGCCTGTCTGTGTTATGTCTGGCACTAATACATACTATTAATCATTCGCCTTCATAATCACCAAATTCACGCCCTTTGTTTCCTCTCCACACTTCTAATGGACTCTTTCAATTACAGATCTTCTGTTTATCCACAGAACACTGCAGCAGCCATGAGTATGACAAAATAGGCTTTGAATTTAAACGCATCACATTCTTAAGGGAAATAGGCTTTAATACAGATACACGCGTTTATATTGGGAAACAGACTTGACTACAACTGGGACTGGTGTAGGCCAGGCAGCTGGTTTTATACATTCCTAACAGTGTGAGAACAGCAAAATCAGCTCCAGACTCAGTGGGATCTTAAACCTTTCTGTATCTTTACTTATGCACCAAACCCCAGGAGCACCGATGTACATAAGAGCCCGCTTTAGGCAGTTGTGAGCAGTCTGTGCAGTTGATATTGCTATAGATTAATGTAGAACAGCTTCTTCCTTTTCTTCTGTTCCTCGCCACTGCCCTTTTGCTATCTCTTCTGCCCAGGCTGGGCACCTGGGCTACCAAGATGATGAGGGGACTGGAACACCTCTCTTAGGAGGAAAAGCTGAGGGATTTGGGTCTTTTTAGTCTGGAAAAGAGACAACTGAGGGGGGATCTTATTAATGCTTATAAATACTTAAAAGGTGAGTGTCAGGAGGATGGGGTCAGGCTCTTTCGAGTGGTGCCCAGCGACAGAACAAGAAGCAATAGGCACAAACTTGAACATAGGTAGTTCCATCTAAACATGAGGAGGAACTTCTTTACCTTGAGGGTGGCAGAGCCCTGGCACAGGCTGCCCAGGGAGGTGGTGGAGTCTCCGTCTCTGGAGACATTCAAAACCCGCCTGGATGGGTTCCTGTGCAACCTGCTCTAAGGTGGCCCTGCTTTGGTAGGGGGGTTGGACTAGATGATCTCCAGAGGTCCCTTCCAACCCTATGGTCTGATGACTGAGTCACAGAATCACAGAATGGTAGGGGTTGGAAGGGACTTCTGGAGATCATCTGATCCAACACCCCTGGGGTTGTGATCTGGTCCACAACCCAGTGTTATTCTTCTCTTTAGCTGTTTCCTGTGGCCTGTGGCATTCACAGAGTCTTATGCACATCTAGGTACATATTACTGTGTTATTTTGCACATTTGATTCTTTCTGTTCAAACATCTGTGTGTTTTTGTATGGGTAGAGGCACAAGCCTTGCATCTCGAAATCAGAAGTTCATTCTGTCACTCCAGTAACAGTTAATGTAGTTATCTTCTCCATGGTCACACTCTGATACTGGATCCAAATATCTGTCCTGACTGGTTTGCATCTGCCATCATGGAATTAAATTATTCAGTCAGGTCTCAGTACCCAGAGTCAATCTTGGGAAAACAGTGTAAAAATATTAAAGGAACAGATGTCCCTTTCCAGCAGTCACTTTTTGCATATATCATCTACAGAGCTGTTCAGCCACTGCCTTCAGGGGGGTACTGCTGATGTGGGATGGGTCCTCATGGCAGAGAAATTCAGTCTTGCTGAAGTTTCTGAGAAGTGTGGCTCTGAGGCCGCACAACCATTACCACAGTCTGGATGTGGACACTAGTGTCTGCATTCAGATCATGAAACCACTTCTGTTTTTCAATTAAGCAGTTTTAGGGGGAAAAAAAGGAAAAAAAAAAAAAAAAAGTAGAAATCTTTAAACACAGCCTGGCAATGAACCTATGACCTACAAGAATCTGTAGTCCATTAGCAATCAGTGACCCATCAATTTCTCTGCTTTACAGTCCTCATTATCTCACAGTTGATTGAACTCATGCAACATGACATTTATTTATTAATTTACTTGGAAAGAAAGAACATTAGGACTATTTAAAAATGGGACTAACTCAGTTATTCTAAGAACCCCATTTTTCAAACTCTGTCATTTAAAATTGAATAATATAATTATTTGTAATTTTCCTTGTAATTCTATGTTCTTTAATGGAAATCTTATTGATTGCCTTATACAAGACTTAGAAGAAGTTTTTCACCTGTTCTGATATTTGAAGTCTTTCTCTGGACACAGTAACTAGCCAAGAAGATTCACTTAAAAGGAAAAATGGGCTACAGAGGGATCTGTTCCATTCCCCTATGTTCTCCAGCTCAAACTTCTTCCAGAATGTAAAGATTAACCTTAAAGCAGCAGTGTAGCTCTTTGCCCTCTTCCCTCCCTGAAAAGGAAACTGTCACTTCCAACTATTTCAGAATGTTAATTCTGTAAAACAGCCATGTTACAACCCTGCAACAATGCACAGTTTATTCTGGGTGGCTTTGGAATTGCCTCTGACTCCTGCTCATTTCCCAATAATTACTGATAATTACACCACTCAAAACAAAATGAAACACAACAGACTCTTTCAAAGCTGTAGAAACAAAGTTTGTCCAGAAACTGACCTTCCCGTTTGGAGGTGAGAGGAAGTGTGCAGGGAATTATATAGGCATGATGAGTTGCTTTCTAACTCATTTTGATAGAAATCAACAAGCATAGGCAGGAGGAAAACCAAGGCAGTAGCTATGAGGAGCCCCAGGCAGCAAGCTACGTGCAGGCTTAGGTTTATTCAGTGGCTTTAGGAGCTGTCAATGTTCTGTCTCGCCTGTTATCTTAATATACTGCAACAATGGCAATGATAAACAACATACATTTAATATAAACCCTTCTTTGCTTGTTTATAGAAAGAGTTTCTTTGGTCAGCATATAAACCTCTTTGAGGTCTTTTTAAGGCTCATTGCCAGAGGAAAAAAAGGGGGAAAAAAATGGCTGCTGGGGGAGGAGAGGAAGACCTGCCAAGTCTCACTTGTACAGCAAAACAGTTTTTATGGCATTTCTCCTTTTTTCCGCAGACTGGTTTTGCAGCATGTTTCAGCAAGATACTCAAAATCGCACCCATCCTAAGTTTCAATCATTCTCATTTAAATCGCCCTGGCAGAAGCAAGGGCCTTGTAACTGCTTTTGAACTGCAGTGTAAGAGTTTTGGCAGAAAGAGGCCTTGGACTTGTGATGCTGCGTTTCACATCCATATAAGAGCTGAGGCACAGAACAGCCTTGGAGCTACGATGCCGCATCTGTCGCGGGGTACGCGTGCAGGCATCAGTGGGCCTTGGAGCTATGATATTTGGGCAGGAGCTCTGACGCTGTATTTCCTTCAGCGCAAGAAGCGATGGACGGAGGGGCCTTGGATTTCAGACAGTAGAGAGGGAACAGTGCTTGTGCGCGTCGTTCACGTGCACAAATATTCCGTGAGCCACTGGGGTCCTGCAGCTCCCTCAAACATTTAAAAAGCAAATCAAAATCCCTTTTCGTTTGAAGGCTGTGAAGGCTATCGTATGGATAACTTTGGGATATCGCTATATCACCTTTAAAGGCAATAGAAAGCAACCAGCTGAATTCCTCAGCTTTTCAAAAATAGCTCCACAGCTGGTTAGATTCATTTGTTTTCCTTTTGGCATTCCTTCCCTGGATTCAGTAAGCATGATCAGCTGCTATCCTCTGGAAGCACTATAGAAACAGTTCTATTATTATTATTATTTATCATTCGTAAATACCGGCAATGTGCTGTATAGCAGTTTGTCATACAGAAAGCAGATGGTTTATTATGAGGGTAACGTTCTGAAGCTTCAGAGATACTGCATCTGATTTCCCAGCCCCATCATTCCCGCAAATACTATGGAATAATTGATGAATACGGGATGCAGCGGAGTCAATGATTACAATTTTATTGTGTCCCACAGCGGCTGAGCAATATTTTAATACTTCCGTGAAAGTTATGCTGCTCCTCGAACGGAAGACATGGGCTTGATGCAGAAATAATTGAATTAAGATCTTTGGTATGTCTTATGCAGAAGCTCAGAGAAGATGACTGTGACAGTCTTTGGTTCTAAACACATGACCATGACTTTGGTGTTTTTCTGATTCTAAGAATTCAAAAAACCTAAGAATTTTTAATGAAGATATGTCTAACTCTTCCAGTTATAGATCAAATGTGGAAATACCAACCTCAGAGTCACCAAATGGCCCTCACAGACCTATGAAATCCTCCCCCCTCTCCCCAACACACACACACACACAAAATTACTTTTAATGTAATTATTGTAAAACTAAAAATCAGGGAAGGAGAGCTCTCACTCATAGCTTTGCACAACCACATAACTGAGTGGTAGGTATTAATTCAATTTAAGCCAAAATAATTCAATGTCTGTGAAACAAGATAACATCAGCCTGATTTTACTTCAGAGAGTCAAATGTAATAATGAAAAATACTTTTCTGTCAATTAGCAGGGCAGTAATTTTAGGTAGGATCCAGTCAGTGTGTCAGCCTAGTAGATTTTAGCTCAAACTTCACATCTAATCAGTGGTGGAAGACTAAAGGAGCCTGTAATTGGTGCTGACATATGGTGCTTAGTCACGCACTGGAGAGAGGAGAGAATACATCCACAGGAACCACATTTGATCTGGCAGCACCATCCACCTGAAAGAACAATGAAACCATTAGAAATAAATCATAGCAAAAAGAAGCAAAGAAGAGACGTCTTCTCCACAGCACTCCAAACTATATTTACTGATTATAAGATGCATGCCATGGGTTTCCAAAATATCCTGGACCTGGACTTCTCTTACCTAACTTCAGTAGGTTTACACTCCTTTCTTAGTCAACAAGAAATAGGCATCTCAATACACCAGGCATTGGATTGAATTTTATGGTGGTATATTTTTCCCTGTTAGATTGTATGTAGACTGTAACTAGACTGTATGAATCCACCTGTAAATCATTATGGATCAAAATCTGGAATTAGCTGACAAATCCCCTGAGATTGCTAGCCCTCATATTAGGTGACACCTAGTACTTTCGTAGAAAAACTGGAAGGTAATAACAGTGGCAGAAACAAGTTCATGCATTGCAGGAACATCGGAGAATAAGTGCAGGGCTGGCCCTCTGAAACCAGCCACATTCCCTATGGAAAGTTAATGAAAACTTGAGCTGCTGGAGGCAGTTGTGACCAGATGTATTTGGGGACCAGAGTAAAAGAATGAAGTGATGTAGGGTCAGACAGAAGGTTACTGGAGAGGTCTCTATTACTTTGTTGCTGTATTAATTGCTTGGTTCTCATTTTTTCTACCAGTCTTATGACATTAAGAAACTTACCTGAGAAAGGGATGATTTGAGTGTCTGCATTCAAGCTGTTCTGAAAACAAGGTGAAACAGATGAACAGCATGTAAAGAAATGACTGGGGTTAAAAAATAAAAACAATGACAAACACACAGAGTTATGTGTAGAATATTAGCCATAATTAACTTTAATTAAAAAGTAGTAATTTTGACATTCATGTGAAAAAACATGCCACTCTGTGCTTTTATGCTATACTTTTAAAGAATTCCAGAAAACTTTGATTGTTCTAACTGGAAAAATAGATTTTCAGTCTTTAACAATTTCCATTTTCCTCAAGACTGAGGTGTTACTCACAATGAAGACTAGATGGAAATATTTAAAAAATATACAAATGACTATCTTATCTAAGATTGACTTCAACTTCAGAGGCCCAAAAGAAGAGAAAAAGACCTCTCCACTTCAGGGTCGTCAGAAAACAAGACACAATCCTCAAGAAAGTAAGATACAAGAAGTTAACCTATTCAGGCAGCCAGCAGTGACCTGTAGGAATAATGGTTTCCTGTATTTGATAGTATCATGTCAAACTGGGCAATATACTTTTAAATAATCTGAAGAATATATTTTTGGGGAAGAAATAATTGGATGGTTTTGCCTATGGCAACAATGAAGAAGCAACCATAGAAAAATATTATCTTGCATGGATCAGTGATATGGCTATGAAGGATTTTTTAATAATGCTGTATCTCTCCATCATGAAAGGACTCCTGTTTTCCATTGCTTACAGCAGCTACATGGAAGCAAGACACTTCAAGCTGGACTAATAGCAATATAAATATTGCAGATCATAATGTAAACTGAGGCAAGTAGCACAGTGCATTTAATTTCTTAGAAGCTGTGTTTCCCAGGAGGAGTTTGGCGGTGAGGAGGTACAACTCAACAAGGCAGAAAGGGCAGGGACTGAAGTCACCTTGATGAAATGGACACAGCAGCTACACTGAAACCTCCTGTGCGGCTGTTGAAGGGAAATGCCCAAAACCACTGGGTGCCAATGATGAGATAGACAGGCAGGACGTTTCTAGAGGATGGGGGGTCTCGGCATTGGGAACCATGTAACAGGGAAACATGCATACATGCAAAAAAGGAGCAGGAAATAGGATGTTTTGAGGAAAAGAGAGGAAGGAAACTGAGACACAGAGAAACAAGAGAAGGGAAAGAAAGGAAGAAAGCAGCTGGGGGAAGAAATGAAATTAGGAAATAACGTTAGTAACTAATATGAGATCCGGGTTTTAGGCAGCTAAAAAAAAAAAGCGGGCTTTTTTTTTGTGTGTGTATTCTCACGGTTCTTACAGTCACTGCTAAAGCTACCACAGGAATGTAAAAATGGGATTTTCCCAAAGCAGTCTCTCTATTAATTAATAATTGTATTTGAGAAACCATTGTAAAATTCTTGTCTTCAATATTCTAAGGGCTTCTGAAGTCATTTTAGATAAATAAGATAGGCTTGTACTGTGTTTCATACCGATGCATTATTCTCTTATCATTACTCTTATTTTACACATGGAGACACATAGCTTTATGATAATGTTAGATATTCCAGAAGAATAGGTAAGATGTAATTTTGTTTTATTTTTTTTTTAGACAGAATTTGTCACAGAAGACTTCTTTAAAACATTAGACCATGGCCAAAATAATTCACTGTGTTTAACTGGCAGCAGTTTAAAATGTCAAAACCCCCTATTTTTTAAACACCTATTTTTCAACTTTTTAAAAGGGATCTAAGGCAAGATGTTATTTCTGTGGCATATACACACACAGAGCAATGATGTTAGCCTAGTCCTTTCTCTAAAAATGGAAAGAGGAACAGTTTTGACATCACCTACCTATCCTGGGCATAATATCCAGCCCATCAGTGCTGTGCAGCGTGACTCACAGAGCGTGTGGTCCGATGGCTGAAACACAATGGCTCAAATGTTGTATCTACTTCAGTTCCTTTGCCTCCTCCAGGCTGTGTGTATACGCATATACGACTAACACACCAGAGCAAAATATCATACAATCATATTGAATCACTCCTGCTCTTTTCTCACACGGTTGAACATCCCGACACATGGTAAACTCAGCTGAATGTGTGCCAGACCACAGCAATCTGCTTCTCCTGCGGCACTGACATTTCGCTATGAACTCCCTAACCATAGCAGCAGAGGCTGGAAAAGGGTTACCAGGCTGTTTCCTGACTTTTTATTTTTCTGATCACTTAGGACAACTCGGTATTCTTCTAAGCTATGAATCATGAAAATGGAGTCATACTGACTTCATACACATACTTCAGGCTTAAAAGCTTTAGTCTTTAGTCTTATGAGTTAGGAGCATAGTATACATATATATACACAAAGAAAAATTAAGAATAAATGTGATGATGAAACACAAGATGGGACAAATTTGCACTCAATGGTAGTACCATCACCCTATTCTTGCTTAAATATAGCCAAGGATTAAATTTTTCCCCACAGTGTGAACTGGTTTTGAAAGCTCCAAAACAAGTGCAAAGGATGAGATAAACCTTTATGCACCATAAATACCCTTCCTCTGTTTTGTGGTAATAATACACAGTAAAAATAGTTATGACTTAGCCATCTCAGCTTCCCTCCAGTTTTATTAGCTTTCTTTTAATCATTAAATGTTAATACAACCTTCAAAGGTGGAACTTAGAGCAACTGAACTCAGCTTCGTGCATACAGCTCTACATTTGAATTAGTGATGGGCTGCCTCAAAAGGTTCAGGTTTCTGTTTAGGACACAGGAGTAGAAGAAACCTTGCGGTGAATCTCCACCATCACAGGCAAGCATGTTGCTTACAGACTATTCATAAATACTTTACTTCTCCATTTTGAAGCAAGGTTAGAAATTGTCTCTCACACCATTCCACTCTGAAAGGCACCCTAGAACATCATTCCTCTGCTCAGTCTTCAGTTTTCTCCTGTTATGCTGCCGAAATATACGTTGTAATCAGTCCTGCCCACTTCTTGTAGAATCAGCGAACCCTTGGCTTCATAACTCTTCTTCCTTCACACTGTTTAACTTACTAAAGTAAAAAAAACAACCTAGAAATATTCAC
>VXBO01000765.1:85410-104596 GCA_013400135.1 Rhinoptilus africanus | reverse complement strand
AAAAAAAAAGATAGAGAAAATATCTTCATTTTGATGAGATGAACAAAATATGTACAGAGAGACGGTGTGTAGAGAGAGAATATAAGTGGCAAGTATAGACCGATCCTACTTCTCAAATATTTCACAGTTTCTGGCAACTAGCATTTTAAGTTTGGGTTGGAAGTAGCATACGATCAATGTGATTTAATAGGCCCTCTACTATGAATCTGTTGAGTATTTAGTGAATCCAGTGATAACTTTAGCTTCCATAACATCCTGTGGCAATGAGTTCCACAAAGTAATTGTACACTGTAAGGAAAAGTACTTCTTTTGTTTGTTTTAAAGGTCCTGTTCACCCTTAGTTCTTCTCTTAAAAACAACAGTGGGCAGTCATTCCCAACAAAATTTTCCATATTTTTTCTGACTTGATAGATACCAATCAAATAGATATGCCTAAATAGACAGTAGATAGACTCCAATCTATAGACAGATAGACAGCAGGATAGACTCCATTTTAAAGCAATTCTTTTCAAAGCTGATTGGTTCTAGTTTTCCCTTATATAGATGCCAAAATAAGTTCAACCCACTTTGTCATCTTACAGGTGGGATCACTATAGCTACACATTGCACTCAAAACAGATTACTATAACCCCCATCACTGTGCAATGGATATTTATGCAGTTTCTGTCTTGTTCCTAATCTTCTCTTAATAATCCTAACTTTTTGTCAGTGTCACAAACTACTGAGTAGAAGTTTTCAGGGAACCATCTACATACAGTGCTATTAAAATCTCTTTCTTGTATAGCAGTGGCTACCTTATATTCTGGTATTCTGTATATATAATTAACTGTCAGGGAAGAGGGGCTGTGTGCCTTACTTTGTCTTTATCGACAATTAATTTCACATTATTCTTATTGTTCAGTCACTCAGCATCATGAGATTCTTTGGCAACACAGTCAGGTTTAGCTTTGAGTACCCTGAATAATTTTGTTTCATAAGGTAACTTTATCACTTCATTATTCAACATAATTTTCAGATCACTTATGAATATGTTGAAGAGTACGTATCCTAACAGAGATCCTGGGAGACTCACTTGATAATCACCCTCCAATTATTTTCACTTTTTGTTTCCTAATTATTTACCAGTTAGTAATTCTGCAAGAAGACCTTTCCTCTGATCCCACGACAGCTAAATTTTCTTTGAGAGTCTTCAATGATGGTCCTTGTCAAAATCTTTTAGGAATTTCAAAGATACTATGTCAGCTTCTGCATATGTTCATTGACTTCCCTCCAGCGTGCTTAAATCCTATGTTTACAACATAAGTCTCAAACAGTAATTCAGTTTTTAACTTTCCACCTAATGCTAAAGAATTATTCTGATATACCTTTCCTTGGGTGCTTAACTTGAGTCACATTTGCATGATTAGAAGGGCATGTCTCAGTTGAGTATACCTATGCCACACCTACAGACCTGTCACAAGTTTGATGGTAGCTTTCACACAGACTAGTGGACAAATAACTCACCCAGGGTGCAGACAAATTGAGTGTGGGCATCCTGCAGCCTTGAGAAAGACTGAGCCTGTGCTCCATGTTCGTGCATCAACCACTAGATGATGCCATATCCTGGGCACAACCACACATCAGCCCTTTCTCAGCCTTCTTCTTAAACACCCTTTGTCCAGACATGTATGCAAGAACCTGGGATTGAAGAGAGCAAGAAAGAAGGAAAATAGCTAGTGCTAGTGCTATGTAAAGATAGGGGAAAACTTGGTATTTCCTTTTGAAACGCTCAGTCTTCCCTTATTTTTGAAAATAAATTCAAGGTGTTTACTGTCTTGTTTAAAACAGGTTTTCTGTTTCCCCAGTTGTCATCTTCTGTTCTTGCTCCCTATCAAACATGAGAGATTATTGCTTTCTGGATGCAATCATACCATTGCCTTCTGCAACAGTATTATAGCTTCCTTATCTGTACTGGGAGTATCCACCGTGCTATTAAGCAAGACTGTTCATGTAGACTGATCATCTGCATTGCCATATCTTTCTATCAATCAGTCACCTTGATCTAAAAACTGAGAAAAAAAATAGTTAACATTTTAATGTGAACCTTTTTTCTTTCCCCACTTCATGGAAAGTTTACTTCTTTTTTCTGTTCATATGGCTGAGAAGCTTTGTATTATTTGTTTTAACTTCCTCTGCAATGACAAGATGAATTACACTTCTGGCAACAGTTTTTGACTTTACTCTTAAATTTCCTGTCCTCCAAGATGCAGCTTTCATGATTTTTCCACTCCTTATAGAGTCTTAATATTCCTAAATACTTCTTATGTGATTATTCATGCAATTATAAATGGAGCCTTCCTTATTGGTTTTTAATCTTATTTAAAATTCCTTCTATCCTTAAAAAATCCTGATAGTTTAGACAAATCTGATTGAAAGAAATTTCATTTAGCTTCACATTTAAGTTCCTAATTTCTGCACATTCCTTGACCTCACTAATTAGGTCTCTTAATTTCTTGTCTTTGTCTTCTCAGATAGGAACCTCGATCTATTTTCTATCTATTCCTCAAACTTATTTAATTAGAATAATCTCGATGTCACTTAATTCAATATATATTTTCTATGGACAGTACTTCTATAACATCCTCGGTTTACCAAAGCAGATTCAAAAATAGATTTATTCCCTATACAGTCATGAAACCAGCAAGATATAAAACTATCTACTAATACATCCAGGGATAACTGAGTTCTACCAAGATTAGTTACTCAAGTTTTGAGTTAGTTGAATTGTCAAGAAATTACTCATTTGTTACTCATTTTATAACTGGGAAGTTTTCCCACAATGACACAATTCCCAGTAGGATTAATCACTGTAACAATTTCAAGACATTTCTATATCCAAATGCAATTCTGATCGTGGAATCTATAGCAGGTTCTTAATACCACCTCTAGAGAACCTGTTTTAGAGAATCATTACAGCAATTTTAATCCAAACTGAATGTCTATGAGTCCTCCTTTAGCTATACTGCCTCAATAAGATAGAATGCCACTCCACTGCTTTTGACTTTATTTCTATCCTACCTGAAGATATTACACTTTTCAGTGACCTTGAGTATACTGAGTATATAATTAATTATGATATATCACAGTGTTTTTTAAAACCTTGTAATAGTTATTTTACAATCCATACATCACCATCTTATTGCCAAGGCTCCTTGCTTTAATAGAGGAATATTTCCATTTCTTTTAGATTTCACTCTTCTTACTGAGTCTTTAAACTGACCTCCAAGAGGTCAGACTGCAGTTCCTAGAAGTATCAACACTTTCTTTTCTCTCTCTCTGATGATCTAGCATGCATTTTCTCATCATGAAAATTTTTGTCATTGCTTGGTCAGTGGGATGATGCCTGTTGCCCATCTTCAGTACTGTCCTGCTCTGTCCCAAACACACAGTACAGGTAGGACAATAGAAAAAAAATTATCTTTGGAAATTCAGACAGCTTGGACTGTTGAGGGAAGAAGCAGGCTGGCTGCAAGGGGAGGATGTGAAAGGCATTTGGAGGAGAAGGAAAGCACTGGAACAGCCTCAGTGGTATGGAAATGAAATGTCATGGGCAAAATGGACCATGAATCTGAAGGTGAGGGAGGAGCGTGGCCCTAAGAGATAAAGAGGCTGATCAGAGGGGAAAAAACAGGATTTAAAAGAAGTGCTAGGGAGAATGTGACTGGAATTATAAGAAGGAGAGAAGATAAGTAGCTTGGGACTGGTGTAAATATAGTTTGAAGGAAATGAAGAGGCAACGGGACTAAACCGAAACTTCGGATTCCTGTGCTTCTGCACTCACTGGAGTGCTCTCCACTGTCTGGCCCACATGAAGAATGATTACCCACCAGCTGATGAACCATGTGACACCCAGTTAGATCCCTTGATAGAATATTTATTATTATTACCACTTTGGGAACTTAAGAATTTGGGAAGCTTTACACTGAAACTCATGACATTAACAAAGCATTAAGACAAATGTTTTTCAAGATCTACTATCTACATATACAACCTCTGCATGCTGCTAAAGCTTTAAATCATATAATTGCATACTGTGTTTCCAAAGACTAAAAGATTGCCACCATTCTATGGTGAGAGCTTTTTCTCTCAATTTCAGCTTCTCACACTTAAACATATATACAGACAAGGTTCATATATGTATTCATTTCCTGGTGCTGGATGCAATTCCAACTTATTCCTCTGGTAAATAAAACAAGCTTTTTTGAGTTCAGAAGAAAAAAAAAACCCATAACTTTATAGTAGTCACTATAATATTGATAATAATTAATTAATCTCTTTAATACAGATGCAGCATACACTTCCAGCAGGGTTTAGCAAACAGATACAGATTTAAGTCACCATGTTCTTTGTGTTGCATGTCTTATTTTCAAAATTACTAGTTTTAACTGAACACTGGTGATGGTAATTCCTATGTCTAGTTACAGCAAATGTGTTCACAAGGATAAATAAAAGGCTCTCATCTCCTCTACAGATCTAACTTTGCCATTTAAGAATACCAGAATATCCATCATATTAAAGACACTGATGTTGTCAGGTTCCCTGGGTAAAACAATCAGGAATGAATAAAGTACACAGAAGTGATTGAATGTCATTTTTTCTCAGAGTCATTCCCTTCTGTATCACAGACCCGAGATAAGATTATGCATAAAGTTAAAATGCCTATTTCTTTAAGACTTTCCTTTACATTTTAAAGTTAATTTTCAGAACGATCAGAAGAATCAATAAAATTAAATGTTAAAATTATTTTTTGTATCAATTGGGGTAATATTCAACTAATCTGATGATAACTGTCTAAATGCACGTTGTATAGTCTCAGCGAGTTATCTTGGCTCTTGGAGCTGTAGACACCTCTAGAAAGCATTCGTTCCTGCTAAGAAAACCACCAAACATAATAGGGTTGAAACTTTCTGGAGATGTTGATTTCTGTCTGCTAAGTGTAGAGGGAGACCAAGTTATCAGGATTAGATCACATCCATATATTTTAGAGGGAAAAATCGTTTGAAAATTTCTCCCTTGTGTTCTTAAAAATTGGTATTTTTGTATCATAAACTATGTTTTGAGACTGTAATCCAGAGTAACCTATTACAGGCTACTGATTGATTGGAATCGTATGTATGCTAGCATTACAGTTAATTCCCTCGTTTTTCAGATAAAGCATAATTGTATCAGAATCAGAGAGTCAAAAGGACTAAAACTCCAAAATGAAATATATTTTTCTGGTGATAAATCCAAAAGTTTTCCTTTCATGAGGAAATAGTTGTGTGATAGCCATTTTTTTCTCCATAAAGTACAATATGCATGTCTATATTTTTCATTCGATTCATCAGAAACTTACAGCAGTGGGAAACTTAACCAAACAGTGATGACTGGTGGGGAGTGTGTGTTACAGGAACTGTGTCTTATTACAGAGAGTTTGCAAAACATCCTTTTGTTCAGGTAGTTACAGCCCCTATGATTTTAACAGTTTACTATTGCATTTCTTCAAACAAACAATATTTTCTTATATAATTTTCTATTCTTTTACGTCCTTCTCCCTTTTTATGCCTTGCATCTTCATCTGCTGCTTTCTAATTGCTAGGGAAGGCAGACAAGATGCCCCATTGGGAACAGATGGCTTTCTGGAAATCTACCAACAAGGACTACTCCTGGAATAGATTTCATCTGCAGGCCCCACACAGAGGTAATATATGATACCTACAAATAGATAGTGCTCCAAAGGCTTAGGAAGGAAAAAAAAATATATCCTGCTGAAGTTCTTAAGCCTGTTATGACCACAACTTGCCAACAGAAAGGCAGGCATAAAAATGAATCCTATATATAGCATTCAATTTTTTGAGTTAATTTTCTTTACTTCCATTATCAGTTCCTATGATAGGGACAGCTATGCTTAAAAGGCATTGTTTCTAAAGGGCTGTGTTTTCCTTCCCTATGGTGGATTTAATACAAAGTTTGAAATCAGCTATAATGTTATCCTTCTTTACAAAACTGGTGCGAGATGTAAGAAAATGTATGAAAATATTAAAATCTTCACAGGAGTAAGAATTAATAATATAGGAACAAATATGTTGGATTACAGTAATTGTGAAGAACTGTCTTTGCCAATGTTATGTCTTTCTCTTCTGTGTTCTACACCTTTACTTTTCTTTCTTTCGTCATAGACAAGAGGGGTACTATTTGTAACATTTTATAAAATGCATATTTGTTTTGGTTTGGTTTTCCTCAATTTAAAATAAAATTGATAATAACCATATTGTATACGGCTGTTCTGTGTGTCTGGAAAATATTATTCTGAGGTTATAGATGGGGCTATAAAACTGAGAGATCAGAGATATACTGTTTATGGTAAAAAAATACAAACTACAAATAGTAAAGTGACAACAGTACTCTGTATCCTCAGGATTCTAACCTCAGCCTTGAAATAATGTGTGGTTTATTTATTGTTCCTGTTCACAAAGCAAAATGAATATTAGGAAACTTCATTTTTCATTATTTATTAAAAAAAAAATATTTTCTGTCTTTTTTGGCTACGGGTAAGAGTTAACGAAAAGGAATGCTAAAAATTCAAGTGCTAGAATGCAAGTACTAGAAAGAAAATATCAATGTTACTAATTTTATCATAGTTTTTAGCAATTCAAACATGTTGATGTTTTGAGAAGGAAAAATGGCTTGACTGCTTTTTGCCCAAGTTCATGATGGGGTTACCAGTGTTATGACCACTTTTGGAAACTTGAAGAGGTTCCTTTTTATTATAAAGTGAAACTGCAGGGAAACAAAATCACAAATTAGATGCATATTAGGAGTACAAGAAAAAAAAAAAAAAACAAAGACAGCAAGGTATAATCTTTTGATAGAGGTAGAAAAAGTGATACTTGTTTTCCTTAAGAGCTTTCAGGAGAAATGGCAAACACTGAAGAGTGTTAGTCAGTGTTTATATTATCTCTAAAATATAAACTAGAAACAGGTATTTAGGTTATAAATGGCAGTAACTATAGAAATCTCATGTTGGGAAAGGAATATTCTTCAACTTTTGAGGCAATCTGTTATGGCTTGAGAAAACCCATAACAATGTTATTGTCGTTTAGAAAATTATTCTATCACCCCATGACCCCTCCCCACTTGGAAAGGGGAACCAGGGAAAACAAGGAAACATGAGGGTTGAAATATAAGTAGATTTAATAGGATAAGACTAAATAACTAACAATAATACTAAAGAACCAGTATTGATACCGATACTTATATAAGATATACAAGTATTATACTCAGCTAATCATGTCAGCAGGAAGCTGTGCATGCCCAGCAGTGGACAGCAAAACAGTGGACACTGCAAGCGCTGTGGCTTCGGGAGGAAGGGAAGGGCTCAGGGCTCCGACACCGGGCAAGAAGTTCTCTGGACCACCGCCATCAAGGGACAGAGCGAATACACAGCAAACTTTCTAATTGATGTTGAATGTACTGAAATAATGAAATAATCCTGTTATTCAGCTTGAGTCAAGTGCCCAGGCCTCGCTCCTCCTCATCCCTGCACCTAGCAAGGCTTGAAAACACCCAGACTTTGAATCCCACATAGCCTAGCTGGCTGTGAAGTAGATATTTTAATGAATTCAGATGCTGTAGCCTTCTAAAATTGCAGTTTTCCCAAGCATTAGAAGATAAGTTAGTCCTGTGTCACTCAACCCAGGACACAATCTTTGGACATTTTTACCTACCCACTATTTGATTAAGCTCATTTTATTTTTGAGATAAGAATCCGTCAATTAAGGGAGAAGGCTACAGGGAGACATTATAGCAGCCTTTCAGTACTTAAAGGGGGCCTACAGAGCAGGATGGGTAATGGTTTCAAACTGAAAGAGGACAGATTTAGATTATATATTAGGAAGAAATTCTTTGCTGTGAGGGTGGTGAAGCACTGGAACACGTTGCCCAGAGAAGTTGTGGATGCTCCATCCCTGGAAGTGGGCAAGGTCAGGATGGATGGGGCTTTGAACAACCTGATCTAGTGGAAGATGTTCCTGTCCATGGAAGAAGGCTTGGAACTAGATGATCTTTAAGGTCTCTTCCAGCTACAATCATTCTGTGATTCTAAGATGCCAAGTTCTGCACAGTAACCACGTGCACACAACCATGCCATGACTGGTGCTCTGGATACAGTACAGGGGCACATCCTCAGGTGCAAACAAGGAGGCCTTGGCACATCTGAGATGGTTTGTTTTAGCTTGTGTCAGTTCCTAACAGCCCCAAGGAGCTGTTACATGAGCCAGACAAGGCCATGTTGCTTCCTCGTCCTCACTCTTTCCCTTCGCTGGGCATCATGGCCACGGGCAAATTTTTCTGAGTGTCATGAAGCAAAGTGCAGGGGAGCAGTGGATTCACAGTGACTGAATCAATAAAGACTGTTGCAGATTAGCCAGGTCCCAGGTACTCAATATAAAATTTGCTTCCTTCACCAGGTTAATGCTTTATTCTTCCCTGAAAGAGCTGTACAGTGCAGTAATAGTGCTTCTCTCCTGCTCCAGGACTTGACATGACCACCACAGCTTGGTCACATGAGCTTCTGTAACAGGAGGAAAGCAGCAGCAAAGTATCCAGAAGGACGATCATATTTCAATGAGCATATTTCGCATAAGCAGCCTTGCATCAAGCACTTTGCCCCATCATGTAGCCAGAAAACCCTGCCTTGGAGCACATGCTATGGCCTATCTATGTATGCCTCTCACACGAAAACAGTTCATCATACGGCTGGAGGCCCGGCATCTTTGTGAGACCTCATGTATAAGTCTTGCATACCAGGGTTTCAGAAATTAGACAGGACTTATAATATCTTGTCTCTGCTAAAATCATTTAAGTAAACAGAAAAGCATGTCAGCAAGGATTTATCTGACCCAAGGTACTTATCTGGAGTGCATCTCATTCTCATGTAGATGGCTAGCAGAGATCAGATTAATTGCACTCTAAGAGTCTCAAATGACTAGAAAGTATGTTCAATAACTTCAGTCTGACTCTGACCTGTGCCATGGTATTATCACTACTATCTACATTCTTGTACCATATATATTGTGTCATCCCACTTATCCTACATGTGTACAAGTAGAGTCACTACTTTCTTAGAATAAATAAATGGAGACTACAGTGCATAACTGATAAAAAATAAGGAAATTGTCAGTTAGATCTGGTCACTGTGAGTCATGTAGAGCCATTACAGATCACCACCAGGAGCTTTTACACATTCAAGACTATTGCTGCAGAGGTAAGGAAAAAGCTTGATGGAAGCTGTTGCAAACTTGCTGGTCTGGAGGATGTAGGAACGACATTTCCATTGAAGTTCGTGTGCGAAAAACCTTTCTCTAAGTGTGGTTCCTTATTTATGCACCTCAGAGGAATGTGCAGACTGCACTAATAATTTGACTAAAAGATATGAAATTGTCTTGTGAATGTTTTATTGACAAAAAGTAATAGATTAGAACATAAAGAAGTATATCACAAGCAGCAGAGGTGTAATTTCTTGTGGATCATTATATTAGTTCACCTGATAAAACCACCATCAAAGACATTAGAGATGATCCATTATGAGAAGGGCTGTCCATGTTCTCAGATTGTTCTTCCACTGCCTTTTCCAATGATGGTAAAGACTGGGAGTGGAAAATGCAAGTAATTTTCCACAGATAGCTTTCTCCACAAAAGCTGTATCAGCTGAGACTTTTGTCAGAGAAACATTCACTTGATCAGTCATGACTTTCAGCCCTGTTGACCTCGTCGTGTTTGAGTCACCAGTCCAGAGGTAAAAAGCTCTTCCCAGCGTTTCATTTCTCCAACAAGATTATAATCTTGAAACTGAAGCAAGATTATGTTGCTGCATTTCCCAGTCTCTTAACAAACTCTGCCAGGAAAAGTAGATCAATGTTGTTCCATTTCCTTTTATTATAGCTTTTGACATGGGACGAAGTGGAATCTTTGCTCTTAACTCTTGGCTGGCAATCATAGCTTTGGGAGGAACACAGCCTTGAATACAGTAATTAAAATTCAATGCACCTATTCCAGTTAATGTGCATTAATTTGGGCATGTTAAACTACTAAACATATGAGGGACACTTTCTTATAATTAGCAATAACAAGGACATCATCTTTAGCAGTGTCACAGATACTGTTACGCAGAAACTGTGATCTAAATAACTTGTTAATAAACAAGATTATGTAGTAATTTTGTCACTGGCAGAATATTTGTCTTGGTAATGCAGGGTATCTCGTCTTTTCCAAATTTGCTAATTCTGAGTCCAAGCATTTGTCTGTTAAGAAAGAGCCAGAGACAAAAGTGATCAGGAGAAGATCTTCAAGGAAGGTTTTCTTGGGCTTCAGATTTTGTGGCTCATAACTTCTAAGCTACAGCTCAATAATGAAACTTCTATAGTTTTGAAACCTCAGCTCAGATTTGCCTAAAATATTAGTCTGAGATTCATGTTGGTCAGATTCAAGAAGTGTTTTCTAATAACGCATTGTTTAGGCTTTGAAATGCATGCATTTAATCTGCAACAACTCTTTATGTTCCTCTGTATTCACTATGGAAAATACCTGATGTATTACAATTGCTGGAATAACACTCTAGCATACACATATAGTCATTTAGAGCACCTGAAAGTTTTCAGTGACCATTGTAAGGCACTGTGACAGAAAAACCAGTGGAATGTCTAATTAATCAGTCTTTATTGATGGAATAATTAACAGGTAAATAGATAGGGGAAAAAAAAATAATCAAGCTTCCTGAAACGTGATTACCTTCATTTATGTGGTAGATTTCATGTGTTCTTCACTTATTATGATAGATAATTATTTAAAGTTACTACCTTCAACTTTAAATAGATACTATAATTTGAATCTACTTGTGAGTGCTACCATGTAAAATTTAGGAATGAACATACATAAAGTTAATCAAACATGCCTTCTGCAGTCAAACTGGTGAAATAGTTCATTACCTTTTAGGAAATAAACTAGAAATGCAAATTGCTTTTGTTTTCCACAGAATCATTCAAATTAGGGTAAACATGATCAATTAGGTTACCTTGTCTGGTAAGATCATTCCAACAATTATTTTCACGTATGGATTTTAAATGCTGTGTAAGGATGCACAGTGTGCTCTCAACGATTCATACAGCCAATGGCCCATTCCTTAATTCTCAGCGAATCATTCTAGTCTCCCTTGTCATGGAAGTATTTTTATTTCATGACAAAATGTAAATTTTTCCATATCAGATCATATAGTCAATTAATCTTTGCTATTAGAAGAGCCTTTTTCAACATTCATCCAATATTTACCTTTTTCCATTTCCATTGTATCATTCTCTTTGGATATTCCTAGTATTTAGCATTCTCTCCAGAATCTACTTCTCAAATACATATGGAGAGCTAGCAAATACCATTTTAGTTACTCTGTAACCAAGCAGCTATATTCCATTTGTAAGAGCTTTCCATCTGAAATAACATTTTCATCTGCACAGCTGTTTATACTTTCTCTCTTTGATCTTCCTTTGTTTGTTTACAGCTTTCTCCTATTTTAGAACCCATATTATACACTCCTTACTGCTCCAGAGAAAAAAAAAATCTCCAATTTCTATTACCCATTATTAAAGTCATGCTGAGTTATTTTGCTGTGAGATGTGTTAACATAAATATCACTATTGCATTTACTAACACACAGATCTACAGGTCTGCAAAGCAGCCATGTAAATAGCCAAGCTAACTTCAAATAGGTAACAGGAGTCTGTAGTTAGAAGAAAGATGTCTAAAAGCTAAAGCTCTCACCTAAGAATTTTGTGCTAAATCATTCAGACACATAGTTATTCCTATATATATTCTTTGTCCCTTGTCAAATTAAGAAAGTATTCAAGAAATGTAACCCTGGGATAAAATCCAGTGTGTAGGCTTTTTTATTCTGTCAGTAGTCTACAACAAGTTAATATAAGTCACAACCAAAACAATGAGTCTGATTTCTTGAATTTCTAAATATCCTGAAACAAGATGATTTTGAGAATTTACAAAGAAATTCATGGCTGCTGCAAAAGACAGTTAAAATTGGCATATATTGTGTTCCTAATACGATATCTGCACAATCCTTCATCTCAGTCCAGCATGAAATGTTTATTTATAGTAGCTACAAAATGCAGTATTTCCATATAATTTCATTCTGATGTAATCTGTAGACAGTACTCTTCTTTTATTTTGGGTTTCAATTTTTACCCTAAGATTTCAAATAAACCCACCTTTCATGAATTGTCAAATTTGAAAAAAAAAAAGTTAGTTACTGCCATTTGTCAAATTACTTTTAAAATAATATGGAGAAAAATTGTATTAGAATAATTTTTAAAATGGAAAAAATATGTTCACAATAACAAAAGATGAAGTTTTAATAGATATTAAGTAACTTTGCTCTCAGTCTTATGAAAGCAGGTACTTTGTAACTTCATTTGGCACTTTATAGTCATTATCAACAAGAACTCATTTGCAGTCTTTCATTTACAGGAAGTTAAACAAGGTTGGATGAATGAAATAATATTTTTTCATGAAAATGTATCATATACTTATCTATCTACAAATATCATTCATTGTTTTATAAACAATATGAATGTTTCAAAAATTCAGTTAATATCCTGAAATGAAATAAACCAATCTTTTCTGAAAAGGGAATGTGCCAAAACCAAAATGGGGCTGTGAACTATTTTAACATAAAGTAGAAAAAAAGTCTCTTCTAAAACAGTGAAGAAACAAATTCATTGCTCTTAAGTTGAAATTCTTTGTCTTTCCTGGATCTAAATTTCAACCGTTCTTATTGTCTGATAAATAGGGTTTTTTTTTTCTGATATTAGATTCATGATTAGAGGCCTGGTAAAAAAAAATGTAAAAATATTAGAGAATCTATAAAAAAAAGATAAGAACTTATAAAATTAAATTGAAATGAAATGTTGATACCACCCAAAAAGGTGAGTGTCACTCTGAAATTTTAAGAAAGTTTTTTTGTTGATTTTTTTTAAAGAATAAAATGAAAACAAATTTGTACAAAAAAAAAAAACTCACAAAACCCAACCCAAACCAACAACAACAACAAATAAATATCAAAAATACCCAGAAGAGGAATGTTATGTTCTGGCCAATTCTTTGATACCTTGTATAAGAAATTCCTATTTTGAAAAGTAGGGGGTGTGGGGGGCATTTTCAGTTGCAAAGTTACTAGCCAACACTGAAACAAAATAGTATATCTAAAAAAACCCACTTTTTTTACTCTAAAAAAAAATTTTTTTCTTCAGTTATTAGGGAACCTGAATATCATACTTCCTCAAGGAAAACCTTCAAAGATTAACTGATAGACAAGGGTCACTTCGAAGAGACACTTAGAAGTACCTACAATGCTGACTGAGTGCCTTCAAGGATCTTGAGGTTTTAAGCTGTGCAATGATGGATCAGCAATGCCTAAATACCTGAAACTTAGCTCAGTACAATTTGCAATTTCTCATTCTCTGTGTCTCACTAGAACTAGAGAGAATTTCTATCTGACTCACCTGGATCATCTGTAATCAAATCAATTAGCATTTGTAAAGTAGTCTGAGAACATCAGCAGACAAATTCTGCAGAAAATAAAATACTCACATTAAAATTGTCAAACATTTTGTGTGTCTGGAAGTCTCTTTAGAAGTTAGTTAAATTGGTTGGGAGAAAGAATCTATATGGTAAAAATGTACAATCAAAATAAACAGACAGCCTTTGTTATAAGCATTACATAATTTCGGTTTACAGACATATTCTGTTGCAGCTGATAATAAGCTATGCAGTGTGAATGTGGATGTAAATGAAGTGCTAAATGATGAAATACACCACTCCGATTACACATCAGAAACAACATCCTTTATCTAGGCTGTTAGTGCCAAGAATATTACTTAATACAACAGGAAGGGTTGAAGGGAAATGGGGAAAAATGCAGTCTAAGTAGAGCACTATTCAATAGCAAATGCAATGTGTAGACGGGGTATTCTTTTGTACCAGTGTGTTCAGAGTACACATTTGCATTATTCTGTAGGTTCTTTAAAGATATTTTTGGAGAAAATGTTTGATGAAAGATTGTGTTTGATTCATTCCATATTTTCCTTTGGATCATCAATGAAAGCCTTTAAACCAGATGGAAAGAAGAGGTAACCAATACCATAGCCTCAAACTACATACTCAGAGTCTGATCTAGTTAAACACTTAAGCATATGTTTAGCTTTAAATATGGGTGTCCCATTTTGAGGTTATTTGGTGCTTAAAGTTAAGCATATATTCACATGCTTTTTTCATTGAAGCTGAACAGAGCCAAGTTCAGGCACAATACACATGTAATACTTAGACCGCTAAAACACTTAGCATAGTCCTAACCATTTTTAGTCTAATTACCAGCAAAAAAATATTCTCGATTCATTAACTTTCTGTATCTTCTCTGTTTCCAGCATGTTCCACATTATCAGCCTACCTCTTAATTAGCTTTTCATTCACTACAAGCATATATAACATTGCGTGAAACATAAATGAACTGTCCTGGTTTCCTCTTCTAAATCAGCAGAAGTGTTTGTCCAAAGCTAGATGTTCTACACAAAGGATAGCTCTTAGTCTCTCCAAAGCAGAGAGTCATACCAACGCACTTCTTCCAAGCGTGAGTTGTCTTTCTCTAAGTCTTGTCACGTGCTGATCACCACTGATATCTACAGAAGGTCCTTGAAGATCTATTTCTATCCATCTTCTCAATTTCTTTAACTTTCATTGAAAGAAGACATTATGTATCATCTCTGCAATAATTTATATTGTTTCAAGGAAAATATTCTACATTGTATAACACATTTTGAATCTTCCTCAAATGAAGTGTACATTGTCACTGCCCATGCATTTCTGAGCCAGATAATTTATCCTAAGTAAAAAACCCCACTTATTATATGAGAGAGACAATAGGCTGAAGTGTCACTCTTGCTTGCTGATATTCTTATAGTCCTTCTGAAAATAAAGCTTCAAATGCAACACAAAGCAAAACATAACCTAGCTGTAGAATTGGCATCAGCTCCATCAAGATAACAGGAACATCACGGAGTAAAAAAAAAAGTTTAGTCACATCAGCCACCAGGTATTAAAGGGAACGCACGCAGGGAGCAGACCTGGAGGAGTAGGTGCCTTTGTTACTCTGCCGCATTTGAGAGTAGACCACTTTTTAAACTATCTTATTGCTTTTACTTTCCTTTCATCTGCGGCCCACGGCCAAGGCTTTTGAGGAACTCGAACCGGGAACCTGGCCAACTGCTACAAAGGTTGTTACACGGTTTCCGAATTATGTTCTTGGGTAAGGCAGATGTTGTTTGAAATACTGCATGCAAAACACTAAAATAAGAATGACCAGTAAAGCAAGTAACTGCAACAGCACATTCCCCAGAATAGATTTTATCCATCATGTATGTTTGGCAGCTGGTCTCTGGGTGTTGGATTAAGTGAGAAAAGAGAAAAAAAAAAAAAAAAAAAAAAAAAAAAAAAAAAAAAAAAAAAAACAAAAGAAAAAGAAAAAAAGGAAGAGTTTAAAAAGAATCTGAACCTCCTAAAGGCCAAGATGGAAAAGTGCATTTCCTCAAGAAAATGCCAGGAACTATTCTTCTTGCTGTCCCATACTTTTCCAATTGCTCATTATTTAATTATAGTAATTTTATGGCATCTATTGTTACATTTCCTTACAGGCAGAAAGAGAACAGAAAGTCTTTATCTAAAATTGCATTTATTTTAAACTGAGAGAATCACAAAACAAGGAAGAACAAAACTAAGGACTTGAAGTGTTTAATGTACCATGAGCTGGATGAAAGCAGAAAATAATTAGTTTCTTATTAAATTAGCTTTTTACAAATGTGAAAAATACACATAGCTGCTCCTACTTCGACTGAAGCCTTTGTACAGTGTCTCACTTGCCTGAAGGAGGTTTCTCCAAAATCTTCCTTCTTGCAGTCGATGTTCTTTACCCCAGGCTTTATGAAGGTTATCGTATCTGGAGGCAGCATTGTGAGAGTTATGTCCTCTGAGTTTCCACAGTTCGTACTGACATCTAGGAATCAAAAATTTGCCCAGCTTTTTGCAGATAGAAATTTAGTTGTTGGACTTATTCTACAGACATTATGTTAGACTAGCAGGGACAATTAGACTCCAAGTACTTGTATATAATATTTGTGATGTAAACATATGTATACATAATTCACATGCAAACCTAGTATCCTATGACAGTAAGGCAAAGCCTGAGAAAATAATTGCTCCATTTTCAGCAGAATTGTGCCTGGCTAAAGATGGTCAGCATACTTCTTATGTATCTAACAATTTGGCTGTCACCCAAAACAACCTGCTTCCATTTCAGATTGTGCCTTGGAAATGAGTGCCCCCATTCCTTCAGAGAAAACGGGGGGGGGGGACAGGGACTGTTACTGAGGTTGAATGATTTTTCAACTTTGTTCTGTAGATCCGTGGGTTACTAAGAAAAAGAAACTCACTGCTCATAGCCTCTATCCAGAGCTGATGCTCCTGCAAAAAGCAAGTGATCTACAGAAAGAGAAGGAATTTTGCAGTAAGCTTCCCCTCATAACACTCTCTCATGTAAATAACCTGCCCTGCTGATAACCTGCAGATCCTTTCACAGATAACCTGCAGGTTACAAGCAGGGATAACAGCACTACTGAGTCATATTCCCAGCCCCCACCTATCCTTAAATGTCTAACAGCTAATAAAAAAAACAAAGGAAATTGCTAAAATGAAAAACAAAAGCATTCTTTCTCAAGGAAAATCTTGTTCCCACAGAAAACAAAAATACTGGAGACTCTCTAGTGACACTTAGGTTGTGCTACAGGTATATGTTGTGATACCCTTCGGCGTTTGGTGGCTCAGGCCAAGACAGTCCATGTCTCTACTTCAACAGAATTGCTTTGGATTCAACAGGGCTAGGAGGCAAAGTATCCATCCAGACCTGCGTATTGGGCATTGTTCCTGTGTCCCACAATTCAGGCATAGTATTAGGAATCTACTAAATATTCTTCTATTGCTTTAGATTTTATCTGCTAAGTGCCTAGAGTTGATAGCACTAGGTATGTGCACATCCATTGTTGTCAGAGACAGGTGTACCGTGCTGGGTTTATAGAGCCATGAAAGCATTTATTGGAATAGAAAGAAAAAAGGCTTTTCTTCCCATCTCTATAGTTGCTAACATTTGTCATGCTGCTAATAATGAGCAATGTAGGAAGATAACCTTGAAATGGACAATATTATCTACAGACCCTGAGGGTGATTTAGTCTCTTTTGATGGCAGAGACATCTCAGTCTTATTCCTTCTTCTCCTCCTTCTATAGAATGTTTTGGCAAATTGCACATTTCCTGCTGTAGCTTCTGCTGTTATCTCTTTTCCCTTGAACTTATGTGCCAAACAGGCCATTGTAGTTCTCTGCTATAGGGCTGAGTTAATGTGCCTCATGAAGAGATAATGAAATTATTTCTTCTTGTCCACTCTTCTTCTGCAAGGAGTGTATCAGTTCAATAATTTTGGTGTTTTTTCACTCTAATATTGTCTCTGCTCAACCCTGTCTTCCTTGCACACAGTGTACTCTGCAACGTTGATTTCTAAAACTCAACCTGGAAAATTATAGTCAAAAAGATGATGATCAGGGGGACAAAGGGGAACAATTTCAGTCAGCATCTACAGCTTACACAGTATGTCTCCAGAATACTTTCAGGTTTTCAAGGGCAGGAGAAGGTCTTCACATCACTTCAGTTGTATAGATAAAAAACAGAAAAAGGTTTATATAAGTCCACTGTCAAGCCCCAATGCTCCAAGAATATTTTGCACATTACTAAACTGTGCAGGTATAAAGAGGCCTTGCAGAGATTGCCTAACTGTGTTTGTACAATAAGTCCTTAAAAAAAGATGTGGAAAAGTAAAACAGAAGTAGTAGTCAGAATCACAGTGTAGTTGAGGTCAGAAGGGATCTCTGAATATTGTCTAGTCCAATACTCATGCTCAAAGTAGGGTCACCTACACCAGGACTGCATATGGTTTGGTTTTAAATATCTCCACAGATAGAGACTATGAGCAATCTGTTCCAGTGTCTGACCACTCTCATGGGAAAAGAAGGGGTTTTGTTGTGTTTAAATAGAATTTAGGGTATTTCAATTGTTTCAAATCTTGGCTTCATCTTTTTTACACCTTTCCATCAGCTGTTTATACAATTTGATAAGATCCTGGAGTCTTCTCCTTGTTCTCTCAGCCTCTCCTCATATGCTCCAGATGCTTCATCATCTTTGTGGTCCTGCACTGAACTTGCTCCAATAAGTCCACACCTGTCTTGTCCTGGGGAGTCCAAAACTGCAGACAGCACTCCAGATATGTCTGTGCAGAACAGAGGGGAAAGATTACCTGCCTTGACCTGCTTTCCTCATGTAGCCCAGGGTACTGTTGAAAGCCCAGGGTGCTGCAAGCACATTGTTGGCTCACACTCATTTTCTTGTCCACCAGAACTTCAAGGTCTTTCTCTGCAAACTTGATTCCAGCTATACATCCTCCTCCCTACCCTGGTGCATGGAGTTATTCCTCTCCCGATATAGGACTTTGCATTTCACAGAATCATGGAATGATGGAATTTCAGACTTGGAAGGGACCTCTAGAGATCATCTAGTCCAACTCCCCTGCTAAAGCAGGATTGCCCAGAGTACATTACTCGGGGCTGCATCCAGGTGGGTCTTGAAAGTCTCCAGAGAAGGGGACTCCACAACCTCCCTGGGCAGCCTGTTCCAGTGCTCTGTTACCCCCACCATAAAGAAGTTTTTCCTCATATTTGATATTTGATGGATCTGATATTGTATTTCACAGAATCACAGAATCATAGGGTTGGAAGGGACCTTAGTAGATCATCTAGTCCAACACCCTGCCAGAGCAGGGCCACCTTAGAGCAGGTTGCACAGGAACACGTCCAGGCGGGTTTTGAATGTCTCCAGAGACGGAGACTCCACCACCTCCCTGGGCAGCCTGTGCCAGGGCTCTGCCACCCTCAAGGGAAAGAAGTTCCTCCTCATGTTTAGGTGGAACTTCTTATACTCAAGTTTGTGCCCATTACCTCTTGTCCTGTCACTGGGC
>VXBO01000765.1:38294-84388 GCA_013400135.1 Rhinoptilus africanus | reverse complement strand
CTTCCAATGTACTTGAAGAAGCCCTTCCTGTTGAGCCTGACATCCCTTGCCAGGTTGAGTTCTAAGGCAGCCTTGGCTTTCCTTGGTTGGTTGGACTTCATGAGCTTCCTGTCAGCATGTTTCTCAAGCCTGTCCATGCTCTCCAAATGGCTGCACAGCCATCTGGGTATATCTAGCACTACTCATAGCTTTATATCATCTGCAAACTTGCTAATGGTGCATTCTGTCCCATCATCCACGTCATTAATGAAGATTTTAAAAAGTATTGGTCCCAGCATCAGCCCCCAGGTCACACCACTGGTGAATGTCTCCCATCTGGATGTTGTACCACTGATCACAAACCTTGAGCCTGGCACATCAGGTCAATAGTTTTCACTGTATCTCACTGTCCTCTTATCTAGTTCTTCTTCATCATTTTTTTTAGGAGGATCTTATGGAAGATGGTGTCACAAGTCTTACTAAAGTTAAGATGAGGAACATCGTGCTGTCCCCTCATTCTCCAAGCCAGTTATCTCATCATAGAAAGCTATTGGATTAGTTAGATACGAAAAGTTAGTTAAGAGATCCTGCATGTGTTTATGTTCATATATGTGCATATTTAAAATATGTATTGAGACATAAAAAGGTGCAGAAAATAATAAAACCACAAGTTAATGATATGTATCTCATTTTAAAAATCTAAGTCCTGGTAGGAAGGATGAGGACTGGATACTCAGGAAATCTTCACCTCTGCCCAGGCTGGATGTGATAGGCAGGCACCATTCCAAGCACAAGCTGACAATGGAAAGATTTCGGAAAAGTCACAGCTATGATTTGAGCACTGTCACAGAACAAAATGTCTTTGAATCCAGGAAAAAACATCTTTTCACCTCTTCAGAGAAGCACAGCTGATGTTATAGCATGGACTTTCCCCTGGAAGTAGAGACAACAGTCTGTGCATGCGTGCTTTCTCCCCTGGAAGGGAACCTGACTTTCTCAGCAGCAGCCAGCCTTAAAGCTCCAGTGCAGCTAGTTTGGTTTTGCTATTTGTCAATGGAACTAAACAACCGGATTCTAACTCAAAGCCCTCTGTTCTCAAGGTAATGGTGTTGCGGTCTTAAGAAGATTTACAAAAGCAGAAGAGACTATCTCAAAAATGGAATTTAATATCAAAATAATCAAGGTGAAAATGGAGAAACGAAGGATGAAAAGAAGGAAGGAAGGAAGGCTTTAGATAACTAAATCATCTCTACTTAAAATACTTCCAAATTGAGTCAGTTGAAACCTTAGAAGATGAAATAAATATCCCTGTACGTAGTTTCAAACACCGTCATTTTTAGCTCTACAAAGTAATTTCTGTAAGTCTCTCTGACATATTCATAATTTGGAACATACCTACTTATAGTATATATGTTGTATAAAAGTAGAAGATGAAAAGGAAAGGGTTAAGTAGAGAGTATTGTGTGCCACAAGCAAATGCAGAATAAAGGGGGGAAGTGTGGAAGGAGGTGCAGAAAGACAAGTCTGTGTCTGTCAAAACATGAAAATCAGAAATGATTAGAGTCCAAATTACAAGTCTGTCTGTCATGAAGCATGATAGATTTAAAATACAGAAGGCAAATGACAGTTAAAGAACAAGCTGGAAAAACTTCTGCCAAAAAAGAAAAATCACAGAAAAGTAGCCTGACACAGCCAATCAAATTAAGAGAGTTCATCTTGGTGGAAAATTACTTACTGCAAGTGAAGATAAATACTATCTAGATGAGAAACAGACAATGGAACTTAATGAACGCTCTGAACATCACTGTTTACTGTATGAATCATTATCACGGAATCCATAGCCAACTAGACTGGAAAGAATTTCAGAAATTATCAGAAATAGTCTGTCCACCTGGACAGAAATTTGTTTGACACAACAGAGTTCATTCACATCTGCGAAGGACACACTCTTTCTGCTAATGCTCCTGAATATATCATAATACACTAACATTTTTTAAATAAAGTGACACATAGGATAGATATTTTAAAAGATGGGATATCCTAGAAGTTAATTTTCAGTGTGGCTGGAAAGGACTCTCACTTCATATCCATCTTTCATATATGGTCTGCCTTAGAAAACACTCATCTTGTCTTTTATCCAGGTTTCAGGTTATGATGTAAAATAATATTGGCTTTGGAAATAAGTTTGTGGAACAAATACTCACAGAAAAATGAGGCTGAATGTCAAAATTCCACTTCCATTTTAGACTTGCCAAACTGTCAGTATTTGTTATTTTTCTTAAAACCCCAGCTGCTAAAATCAAGAGGAAGTCGAATAATTTAAACTTTTGTTAAAGAGATGTTTTAGGCACATTAGAGGGTGAGTAGCCTGAAATTGTGACATAAGCAATACAAATTTCTCAGAAAGCAGAAAGGAAAGAGAAAAAATGCAACATTCATTAAAAAAACAAACAAACCGAGCTAAAACAAAACACTCCTCACACACACGCACGCATGCGAGCGCGCACACACACCCCCAACNCTGTCCCATCATCCACGTCATTAATGAAGATTTTAAAAAGTATTGGTCCCAGCATCAGCCCCCAGGTCACACCACTGGTGAATGTCTCCCATCTGGATGTTGTACCACTGATCACAAACCTTGAGCCTGGCACATCAGGTCAATAGTTTTCACTGTATCTCACTGTCCTCTTATCTAGTTCTTCTTCATCATTTTTTTTAGGAGGATCTTATGGAAGATGGTGTCACAAGTCTTACTAAAGTTAAGATGAGGAACATCGTGCTGTCCCCTCATTCTCCAAGCCAGTTATCTCATCATAGAAAGCTATTGGATTAGTTAGATACGAAAAGTTAGTTAAGAGATCCTGCATGTGTTTATGTTCATATATGTGCATATTTAAAATATGTATTGAGACATAAAAAGGTGCAGAAAATAATAAAACCACAAGTTAATGATATGTATCTCATTTTAAAAATCTAAGTCCTGGTAGGAAGGATGAGGACTGGATACTCAGGAAATCTTCACCTCTGCCCAGGCTGGATGTGATAGGCAGGCACCATTCCAAGCACAAGCTGACAATGGAAAGATTTCGGAAAAGTCACAGCTATGATTTGAGCACTGTCACAGAACAAAATGTCTTTGAATCCAGGAAAAAACATCTTTTCACCTCTTCAGAGAAGCACAGCTGATGTTATAGCATGGACTTTCCCCTGGAAGTAGAGACAACAGTCTGTGCATGCGTGCTTTCTCCCCTGGAAGGGAACCTGACTTTCTCAGCAGCAGCCAGCCTTAAAGCTCCAGTGCAGCTAGTTTGGTTTTGCTATTTGTCAATGGAACTAAACAACCGGATTCTAACTCAAAGCCCTCTGTTCTCAAGGTAATGGTGTTGCGGTCTTAAGAAGATTTACAAAAGCAGAAGAGACTATCTCAAAAATGGAATTTAATATCAAAATAATCAAGGTGAAAATGGAGAAACGAAGGATGAAAAGAAGGAAGGAAGGAAGGCTTTAGATAACTAAATCATCTCTACTTAAAATACTTCCAAATTGAGTCAGTTGAAACCTTAGAAGATGAAATAAATATCCCTGTACGTAGTTTCAAACACCGTCATTTTTAGCTCTACAAAGTAATTTCTGTAAGTCTCTCTGACATATTCATAATTTGGAACATACCTACTTATAGTATATATGTTGTATAAAAGTAGAAGATGAAAAGGAAAGGGTTAAGTAGAGAGTATTGTGTGCCACAAGCAAATGCAGAATAAAGGGGGGAAGTGTGGAAGGAGGTGCAGAAAGACAAGTCTGTGTCTGTCAAAACATGAAAATCAGAAATGATTAGAGTCCAAATTACAAGTCTGTCTGTCATGAAGCATGATAGATTTAAAATACAGAAGGCAAATGACAGTTAAAGAACAAGCTGGAAAAACTTCTGCCAAAAAAGAAAAATCACAGAAAAGTAGCCTGACACAGCCAATCAAATTAAGAGAGTTCATCTTGGTGGAAAATTACTTACTGCAAGTGAAGATAAATACTATCTAGATGAGAAACAGACAATGGAACTTAATGAACGCTCTGAACATCACTGTTTACTGTATGAATCATTATCACGGAATCCATAGCCAACTAGACTGGAAAGAATTTCAGAAATTATCAGAAATAGTCTGTCCACCTGGACAGAAATTTGTTTGACACAACAGAGTTCATTCACATCTGCGAAGGACACACTCTTTCTGCTAATGCTCCTGAATATATCATAATACACTAACATTTTTTAAATAAAGTGACACATAGGATAGATATTTTAAAAGATGGGATATCCTAGAAGTTAATTTTCAGTGTGGCTGGAAAGGACTCTCACTTCATATCCATCTTTCATATATGGTCTGCCTTAGAAAACACTCATCTTGTCTTTTATCCAGGTTTCAGGTTATGATGTAAAATAATATTGGCTTTGGAAATAAGTTTGTGGAACAAATACTCACAGAAAAATGAGGCTGAATGTCAAAATTCCACTTCCATTTTAGACTTGCCAAACTGTCAGTATTTGTTATTTTTCTTAAAACCCCAGCTGCTAAAATCAAGAGGAAGTCGAATAATTTAAACTTTTGTTAAAGAGATGTTTTAGGCACATTAGAGGGTGAGTAGCCTGAAATTGTGACATAAGCAATACAAATTTCTCAGAAAGCAGAAAGGAAAGAGAAAAAATGCAACATTCATTAAAAAAACAAACAAACCGAGCTAAAACAAAACACTCCTCACACACACGCACGCATGCGAGCGCGCACACACACCCCCAACAACAAAACCAACCACAAAACAAACCCTACCCAAATAAAACATGATTTTTAGGGCAAATTCATTATTTTCTGAACCTTGCTGATCAATTTGTCAACACTTCACATCTGGGGCACTTCAGTAATCTGGAGGAGATAGGTGGAAATTATTGTATTGAATTTTAAAGTTGTATGAGCTAGGTCATAAATTTGAATTTGTATCGCAGTTCAGATTCTAAATTTGGAGGTTTCTGGATCCAAGATTTTGCTCTGCACTCACCACTAATTTGTCTTGATGTGTAAATAAGACTGAGTGGGAGAGTGGGGGGAAAAGGAAGCAAACTCAACGCTATCACCACATACACTCACAAATTTTCTATCAGCCCTTTTGTTCATCAGACAACATCAGTCTTTTGTGCATAGAGATTGCTAAGAAGAGGTAGCAAAGTTACTCCTCTGGGAATATGATGAACCAGCTTTTAGACTGTGTCTAGATCTACTTTTTTTGCTGCTCTCCCCTCTCTTTACTGTGAATGGATATCTGACTTTAACCCAAAAAGATGTATTTCCATTCTACCTGAACCACCTATAGCATTGAATATCATTTAGAGACATAGCTTCCAGCAATCATATCACCTGTTGAGTCTCATCTACCCTTACAGCTGACGAATCAGTAGATAATGATATTTGCTGAGGTTATATCATCTAGTAAGTAATGTTTCAAATTTGCCCTTATCTAAAGAAAGATTAATAAGCTAGGCTGCTTTTGAACCTAATGAAAACTAGAGCAATTCAGGAGATGTCTATTTACATTGACTAATAATGGCCTTCCACTGCGCCTGAAGATAGTCCTCCTCTAAAGCACTGGAAAAGCTAGTATCTGTAGCAGATGTCTTTTAAAGTTATGCCACTAGTTATCATATATTCACACACAGTATAAAATGAAACAATCGTGCCTAGAATGGCTTCATCTTGCCAATCTCTAACACCTTGCACATAAGGAAATCCTTTAACAATGGAATGAAGTCCAAACTAAACAGAGCAGGATTGTTTTGAAGGATGGCTCATTTCCTACTTCTGGCTCTTTACTGTTGATTATTTAAGCACTCATTTCACTTTATAAATGGAAACTGAATCACAGTTTACCGTTGGAAAATTATTGGAAATCAGAGTCCATTCGAGTCACAGGCATGGCCATTTCCTCTCTGAACAGGAAGACTATACTCAAATTGTCCTTCTGGGAGCTCTGAATGATAAAAAACCTGTTTCTAGCCTCTTTCAAAAAGATCTGTATAGTGTTTTCATATTTCACTTTAAAAAAAAAAGTCAGGATGTCCCTCTACAAACATGGATGTTAGAGCAGGAAAAAGGAAAGGTGAATATACATTTTTCTACTTGTCTAGACAGCATAGTCTGTTTGCAAACCTGGAATGAGACAGGGCCTCTAGCTTTTTACTTCCCTCTTTATAACTTATTCATCTTTATTTATTTTCATTTATATACAAAAGAAGACTGGAAAAGGCAGGCTCATGGCTGTAGGCACATATGACAGTACTTTAGTAACCAGTTATTTTAACAGACAATTCATTTCAGCTCATCGAAAAATGCTAACAATTTCCAGATAGAAGATAAATAACAAAAAAAACCCCTACCATTTCCCTCTTGATCTAGCCTCTGTTCTTCTCTAAGAGCCAGAAAAAGTAGATGGATTTCACTGTTTGTCTTAAAAAGCAGGTGCAGGATATTTGTGGTAAGTTCTAAAGTTCAGAGACCATAGAGGGAGATTTGGAGTCATCCAAAGCTGGTATTTTCAGTGAGTCTGGGAGCAGAGGTGTCAGAGTTGGATTGGGGGACCCTAGGGAAAACTGGGGCTGCTGATGGGGTGGACAAGGCAGACATCAGCCATTTCACAAGCACTGCAGGGCTGTAGCTCAGGCTATTCAAACAACAGACACGTCAGCATCATATACACAGAAAAGTTATTTCCTGTCATATGAAGCACTTGATCAAATACAACCTTCTGTGTCCTAGATGTCTACAGTCGCCTAGACTCTTTCATTATCAGTGGAGAAAGATAGGCACTTCCTATAACACAGTTTAGTTCCTCTTCAATTTGGTGTCCCTAACAGGTCAGCTGAATCACAATTTAAAAATACTTTTTTTTTTTTTTTTCTTTTATATACAGGGACACGGGTTGATTGGCTTAGACATAAACATCCACACTAAAGACTTCTGAAGTTTTTGACCACTTTAATGGCAAACACTTTTCACAATATTCCAGACACCCTTTCACAAGTACTGAAAAGGGTAAAATGCTCACTCACGTTATTTTCTTCAAAGTTACTTTCTAGTCAGCTGGTTCCAGCCTCTACTGTTGCATGGGGTTACTCTATCCCAGATGCAGGACACATTACCTTGCTTGAACTTCATGAGGTTCATGTCATCCTATTTCTCCAGCTTCTGGGATTCCTCTGAATTGCAGCTGTACTCTCCAAAATACTGACTGTTCCTTCCACATCACTGATTTTGCTAAGGGTGCAGTCCATCTGATTGTCCAGGACATCAGTGAAGATGCTAAAAAGTACTGGTCTCAATATTGACCCCCTGAGGAAACTGGCTGCCATTTGGACCTCATAGCACTGTTCAAAACCTTTTGAGACTAGTCGTCCAGGTAATTTTCTATGAATTTACAAGTCCAAATACCCTGACAGTATCTTATCCTCTTAGCCATAGAAAGTACCTCTTGCTCTCCTTGCATCTGCTTAGCCATCTGTCTCAGCGGAGAAGCCTATTAGACTGGTCACGCAAGACTTGTAAATTCATGCTGTCTGCTCCCAGTTTTCTTGTCCTTCCCATGCCTGGAGGTGGCTCCCAGAAGGATACATTTCATCATGTTTTATCATCTCCCCTACTCAGCTCCAGCCTTGGGAATTCGGCACCTCCCTGGGGACGGGGACAGTCTGGGATGTGGACCCATGGGTGGGCCTGGCTTGGCAGGGCCCATAGCTGGGCAGGGCTGGGCTGTGGAGACATGGAGACCGCCCCTGCTATGGCATCACTGGGGCAAGGGCTGATGGCCCCGAGGGGTTGACATGGGGTCCTGGGCCGTGGGGAGGTGGGGGGAACTCTGAGGTTAGTGGTGCCCTCAGAACCCTGACAAAAGGGAGGATGAGAGATATCTGCACAGGCTCCAAGATTTGGAGGTAAAGTCATGATCAGGAGAGGAAATCCCAGCTATATAAGCCAAACCACGACAATAAGGTAACAGAAAGGGGCAGAATGAGAATCAACTTTTTGAGTGCTGTTCAGGTGTCCTGATCTAGTCCAAATCATGACGTCATGAGAGAAGATTGGGTATACTTTGCAAATCAAAGTGATTTCTGTACTGGGACTGAAGTTTAGAAAATCATGGAGGGCATGATCCTCTTCTGCCTGTAATGCTCATTTATATCTGCTAAGCCACTCTTCTGTGGAGGACTTGGCCACTCACTTGGTCCTGCTGCAACTGATCCTCCCACAGCCTCGGCGGACAGAGAGGAGTTACAGACCAAGCTGCATTGCTTTCCATCTGCCCCCAGAACAGCTATTCAGATCACTATCATGCTTTCCACACATGCACACACCTCAGGAAGAAAAGCAAAGAAAATCATCATTCTAGTTTCTACATAATTTTTGTTTTATTCATCACTTGTGATGCCATTCTGCAGAGCAGGTATAAAGAAGCCTCTGTTGACAGTTTCCATGTTTTCCTGAGAAGCACCTTGAACTAGGCACTCTACGCAGCTGTTTACTTAATTCGTCCTTGAGATCCATTTCCTGATCTTTCTGCTTCCAAGAAAGTTTGTATATTTTGTATGGCCCGTAGAATTCCCTGCTTCATATAGAACTAATGTTTTTGATGAAGGACGTATCAGAAAAATGCAAGAATGAGATAGCAAATGCCTATGTCTTCTGTGTCCTCAGGATGAGGCAAGAAAAATAGTTGGGAAAAAATTTTCTTTAAATTGAATAATGAATTCTCTAAGGGGAGCATTGTCCCCGTCCATAAAACAGAGAATCAGAAAAGGAAATCTGCTATTGTCAACCCAGTTTGATTCTTGTGGCATTACTCTACTCGGTTTTGGCTCAGACAGAGCTAAATTGCTCCATTGTAGCTTGTATGGTGATATGTTTTGGAGTTGTGACCAAAACAGTGTTGATAACTCACCAATGTTTTAGCTATTGCTGATCAGTGCTTACACAGAGTCAAGGCTTTTTCTGCTCCTCACACCACCCCACCAGCGAGTGGGATGGGGGTGTGCAGGGAGCTGGGAGGGGACACAGCCAGGACAGCTGACCTCAACTGTCCAAAGGGATATTCCATACCATATGATGTCATGGTCAGTACATAAAGCGTAGGAGGACATTCAGAGTGATGGTGTTTGTCTTCCCAAGTAACTGTTACACATGATGGAGCCCTGCTTTCCTGGAGATGGCTGAACACCTTCCTGCTGATGGGAAGCGGTGAATGAATTCCATGTTTTGCTCTGCTTGCATGCATAGCATTTGCTTTACCTATTGAACTGTCTTTGCGTCAAGCCAAAAGTTTTGTCCCTTTTACCCTTCTGATTCTCTTCCCCATCCCCTCTGGTGGGGGAGTGAGCAAGCAGCTGTGTGGGGCTGAGCTGTCAAATCATAACAATTACTAATATCCTGCATTTCCATACCTTCATCACAGTGCTCAGAGATCCCAAGTGACATGGGATACTTGCTATAACATGTGCAGAAGCACTTTTATCATCTCCTCCCTCCACACCTCCAGTTTAGGAATTTGTTGTCAAATATCAAGGGGATTAGTTTCAAACGTCAAAAGCAGATGTGGGGTTATGAGTAAAGTGCTTTTTTTAAAAAAAAGAAATATAAAAACCTGCATTTCAGACACCTTAAATAAAGAAATGTGAATCACTTCAAACAAACCCTGTTTTGCAAAGCTATTTAATATTCTAGACTGCTGGTCTGCAGGCGTCCAAAAGGAATGCTAATTATCCACTTTCTTCCCCAGCTAAAAGCTTCACAGAGGCTGACAGAAGGAAAGGCACTAGACTGTTGAACAACAATACCATGCTTTCAGTGGGAAAGACAACTATAAAATGTTTCCTGCAGCCTAATTCTTCTAGCATCAGCTGATCATTTACTAGTCCCTACTTGACACCAATTAATCTCTTCTCTTACAGCTTACTATTCCCCGCGGCCTTAGCTGATATTCCTTTACTTTATGCTGAGTTTAAAATGAAGGTCGGGAAGAACACATTGAGTCTCAAACATAGCAGAGTGATACATTTAAATTCTTCCTAATCGCATGAGATGTCTTTCATTCCAGTCTTTCATTGCAAAGGTATTTCCAGGATTGCTAGTTCACGGGAATGTCTCCATCATCTTTTCCTTAAAATAAGTGATGTCCCAACTAAAAACCAGAGGGAAGCTCATCTCTTACTGTCCATCAGGCCACAAAGACACTGAGGTAACATACTGCATAATTTTTAATGTTCTTTCCCAATTTACTGCCTCTAAGTTTAGTTATTTGTTGATGAACAGAGCATAGTTCTGTTCTTCATAACATTTTTGAGGATTGCCTCAAAATGAGGAAGAACATTTAGGCAAGGTTTCTGGAAGGCCAGAATATTTAGTCAGGATTTGTCAGGAGAGGTAGTATCACCTGATACATTTAGAAAACAGTCAAACTTTGGACTTTTCATATCAGTAACATACCTGCATGAAAGGTTTTGTTATTCTCTAGCAAAATATGTTAAATCTTTTGACAATTTCATTTCACCTCGCTTGGACCATAGTATTCAAAACAGATTTATTGTTACTAAAGAGCTATCAATATCCTGCACGACACTTTTATTTTATATAGTAATGCCCTTGGATAACATGTAGGTTACCATACTTCACATAATCTATTTGTATAGATTTTTTTTTTTCTGTAAGATACAGGGTTGTTATACACGTTAAGTATAGATTAGACTTTAAATTCACATTCCAATCATTTGTTCCTAAACTTTCAATTTAATACTTTTGGAGACCAGCTTATGGGTAAACTAAGCAAAAGGTAGTAGCTCAAAGCTGTCTGTAGCCACTGGAAAGGCAAATTATCATCATTTAGGTGATAAGTACACAAAATGGACTCCAAGCCAGTATATGGACCTACCGTCAATGTTTCCTCTGTCTGGAAATGTAAGAATTTATTTGAATTGAACCCTTTTATGTCAGTGTCATGCCAAGTACTGAGGCTTCAAGAGTTGCAGTGATCTGATCTAATTGCTTGTGTTCTCTGAAATGAGGAGTTCGGGCTTCTGTCTCCCTTTCTCCTCTTCTGCCTGGTCCTGGCCACACACTCCCATTTGGAGCCAGTTCTGAGCTGAGATAACTCACCAACCTACAAAAAACACCCCAAACAATCTACCAAAAAAACCCCCACAACTCAAACCAGAAAAAGAGGGATACATTTCTATCAGACTATGAAATTGAACTGTTTATGGAAGAGTTCTGAAAGTGTCTAGACCAACACAAAGAAGGGCATAGGGTTTTGATTCACAGAGTTGGGAAGAAGGGAGGGAAACATCTGAGAGGGAGAAGTGAATGACAACCCTGCCCTTTTCGAGAGTGCACTCCATTAGGGCCACACAAGTGTCTGTGAAAACACGGGCTGAGGTTGCACAGGGAACCATGTTTCTTCCCAGAGGTTAAATTAGGTTTTTCTCTAAAGTCTAGTGTCTTTCTTTATGTTTTATTTGTGTTTTCTTCCAAATATGCATTTCTTCTGAAAATTCTGAGCCCAGGAGATGGCGTCCGGAGTGATCATGGCAGGAACCAGAGCACGTCCACCTCATCTCCCCCATTCTCACAGTTACACATCTCATTTCCATCTGGAGAATTGTCTTCACTCTTCTGAATCTGTCTGGTCTCTCTAGTGTGTTAGCTCCTAACAGAAAAGTCCACTGCTCAAACTTTTTAAACAATCTTTGCCATACCCAGTCTACAATGGAACATGCACTTCCATAGGGCTCCTCCTACTAACGTGCCCACTTTCTTCCAGGTTTTTACACTTGCTCCCAAGTGGTTTTTCCTCATTTGCACTGATTCAGCTCTGCTGATCCTGAAAAATAAAAATATTATTTACACTTCATTTGTATGTGCTCAGTATGGAGAATTGGAACAACAGCTGAGAAACTGTATTTTGTTTCCTGGCCAATATGGCACGTGTAAAACTTGTGGAGCAGCAGCTGAAAGGCTGTGTTTTTAGTTTTGGGACCAATTTGACATCTTTTAGCAATTTTTTTGGGCAGCAATTCAGAAGACTCTGTTTCTTCCCTCACCCCAGACACCAATCTGGTATCTTTCCATCTAAGATTTTTGACACCTTTTGTCTGTGGAAATCAATAAATAAAGACTGAAAATAATATTCTCTGCAAAAATACACTATTATGGAGATTTATTACATCATTTTTGGACATTTTGACTTTAAAATCCAGGCTTTTTTTCTTCCCTTGTCTATGTTATGGTACATTTATTATAATTTACTTTTAAATGTAATGACTTTTTATTTTCATTGAATCACAGCTAGTTTGGGTTGGAAGGGACTTTTAAAGCTCATCTAGTCCAAGCCCCCTGCAATGATCAAGGACATCTTCAACTAGACCAGGTTGCTCAGAGCCCCATCCAACCTGACCTGAAATGTTTCCAGGGATGGGACATCTACCACCTCTCTGGGCAACATGTGCCAGTGTTTCACCACCTTCATTGTAAATAAATTCTTCCTTCTATCTAGTCTGAATGCTTCCTCTTTTAGTTTAAAGCCATTACCCCTTGTTCTATCGCAACAGGCCCTGCTAAAAATTTTTTGAAATCTGAATCTTAGAATGGATATGTTCGAGCCACATTTTTAAATGAATAATTAGTAAAATTTTATTACAGAATTTGAAAGGTGATTGCTTAAGCTATTGGGAATTTTTGTCATAAGGCCTCAGTTATTTTTCATAAGCCTGATCTCTTTAATGTGGGTTTTTTTATAAATCTGTTATTCACGAAAGGTGTCAAACAACAACCTCATAACAGGACTTCACTGTGCATCTAAAGCTAGTGCCTCTCTTGATAGTCTTCTGCATATTTTTGTCTCCTAGCCACAATTAGGAGATAGCAAATAGTGCAATTTCCATATCTAAAAGCCTTTGTCCAGCAAAAAAATCTATTTCTAGGGTAAGATACATAGGCTTCTGCTTATTAGGGACAGGGCTGACAATAACTTTAATTTGATGTGGTTATCAAACAGTTCTTTATATCATGGTAATAACATTTTATTTTATTTGATATAGTCTACACTAAAATATAAATGAGAAGATGGTAGTATACAGCTAGGATTTGAAATGTTTTGCTTCCCCATTTAAACCCACTGAGAACTATGAGACTCATATAAGGAGACAGATTATTTTACACTGAACTACTTAGCTGTTTCTTTGATATGCTGAGGTTTTTTGGCACTAGCTATTTGGGGGACATATTGCTGAACTAGGTATATAACTTGCCCGACACAGTTATTTCCTATGTCCCAGCATAGTCATTCCTACATGCTTACAACATATGCAAGGCGGAAGAGTAACATTAACATTTCTCTTTGACTGCATTGATTTCATCTGGACTACCATTCTGCAGATAAAAATGTTAAATTCTTTCCAATATTTTTTTTTACTTCAAATAAATTTTATATCTCTGCACAATGTTAGCATACTCAACAAACACAAATCCAAAGAAGGATTCAGATTTTCTTATCCCCTCTTCTGGGAGATGCAGCAAAAAGACAAAAATCTTTCCTAGTGTGACATAGGAGCCAAATAATAGAATCAAAGGCTAATCCCGTACTTGAACAAAGAGACCACAGTTTCTCTTGAATCTCAAAACTCACAGTGAATACTACCCCACTTGGTAGTTTCACCTGGGCTCAGGAACTGAACCTCTACATATTATTATTATAATATCTTTACCTGCATGAATACCCACAGAATACTGTTCTAGTGGGTCTGATCCTTTACCATGGCCAAAAGGACCACTATGGATGCCAGGGAGCAGCAGAGCAGCAATGGGATGAGCCTAGATTGGAACATGGTGCCACTGCACATTGAATGCTGGTAGCTAACAGCTCCTCTCCTGTGGCAGGAGCACAGTTCATAAGACTGCAGCCTGAAGGAGGGGGGCAGGGGTAGTGAAGACTCTGTGATTAGAGGTTCTCCACTTCTACACAGTGGGACAATCTGCCTGAGGCTTCATATACTCCTGCTACAACCACAGACTTCCAATGACATAATGCTAAATGTCCACTTCACATGGAAAGACTTCTTTCCAGTAATTCTTTTCTTGAGTATCATGCATTTTCACTGGGATTTCTGTTTAGGGTCATTCCTGGATTAGGCAAAGTTATTCGTAGGGACTGCATGAGTATCAGTTTACAGACTTTTATTCCTTCACAAATCCTTTCCTCAGTTTATAACTATAACAATTTTCCAACATGAGTTACATTCAGACCTCAAAGCTGTACATCAGAGTGCTAGTTCATAATTACGAACTTTGTTTCCTCTTTAGCTACTATTTTCCTTCTTTGCACTGCTCACATTAGCAATTTCGCACACAAAGATTACCCTGTTGGCCTGTGCTATCATTCAATTAATAAAAGAAAATGAAAAAATCAATGAAAAACGGATCCATAGGCAAAATCACATTGATCTATGAATAAAATAATTTAACCTATAAAAGCCTTTTCAATTGCTCAGATGACTTTCGTATGCCTTGGCTCACATTGTAGGCATGTTTGTGTGTAAAATGAGAGGGAGAGAGAGAAGAATATGTAATCTTATATGGCGTAAAAGGAGAGGCAGTTAAACTTATGTGCATGGTTAATTAAGGACTCTTCTAAGAAATAGAGTTAGTCCCATGCATCTTATAAATTGTTTTATTTTGGTCTTCAGCTCTTTGCATCCTATTGTTTATTAGACAGGCTGGTGCAGGCAGATGGCTCTAACCTGTAGTACTTGTCACACTAAGTCACTCAGCTGAATCATGCATACAATTGAATACAGACTACAGTTTTACCGCTTGCGAGATTTGTCACGCTTTGCATGCGGTTATTTTCTTTCCTTCTTATTGCTTATGCACATGGGCAATCTGCAGATTTGGTCCTGGCTTCCTAGGAGGAACTGATAAAAAGAGACTTAAAGATCCCTTATTGTCAAATCCCAGTAGCCAAAATTTAAACCTTCCAATTTAACCCAAAATCTAAACCTTCAAATTTAACCAAAATCATTGCCTGATTTTCAGATACAGTATTTCCTGCCCTATGTATGTTACAGCCAATAAGGTTGTATTCTGGCAGGTTTTGAGAGTCAGATGTGTTCTAGCAGTGAGTAGCCGTTGACTTTGCCTCTACAGCTGACCAGTTTTAAGTTAGTCGACCTTACTCTTTGGACTTCTATTTTAAGAAATGAGGGGTCATTGCTTTGCATACAGGAAATGCTGTTCCTTTTTAAAATTTTTTGGGGGGGCGGGGATGCAAGTGACTTCTCCTTGTGCAAAAGGCTGGAATAAAGCTTATATAGCATTTACATCATAAGTATGTCCTGTTGGGGGGATATAAATTGGTTCATCCACTGAAAAGGAATAATTTCATCCTAACAAGAAAATATTTAAGATCTGACTCCTCCAAAAAATCTTTGTGTCTGCTCTGCTACTTGGAATGTCATGCAGTAATTCTTAGGGGCAGCTGTAATGTGTATTGACATATCAGCTGCAATTTTAAAAATCTTTACACAATAGCAGATATTATTTTGCTCCTGCGTTGCTGAAATTACTTATGGAGAGTCACAGCTCTCACCACAGGGAGAGTCTCTTTCTCATCCCTGTTGAAAGTCTGAAAATCTCTAAATCAAGTCTCTGTTAAATTCAAAAGTTGTTCTCTCGAGTATCTCTTCTTTTAGCTACTTTTTCCCAGTAAGCAGTGTCAGAGCACAGGCACAGACACTGGGACTCAGTTATCTGCATTTTCTTTATTGCTAGAATAATCCCTCACATAGTTTTGGTCAGCTGGAACTCTTCCAAATGATGGCTAGGCACAGTTTTGGGTTACCGCATGGTAAGGATCACTCCTGATAAGCATTTTGGATGGAGCTGCCCTGCTCTAAAAGCAAAGAGAGTTCAAGAGTATGGACATGACCAGACTATGCCAGCTGGCCTTAGTCCAGAGAACGGGCCCTGGGGCTGTTTGGTTGACTGCTTTTGGTAGGTGTAATTTCTGAGTCTCATATATGTGGCTATATATATATATAGCAAATACATGGCCAGTCTTGTAAAATGGCTGGAAGACCAGTTGAATAGGTTATAACCTTTCTATTAAGAAAGTGCTAAAGTATTAAAATTAAGTACTTAATGCAGGGTACCAAAAAAGTATATTTTGGACTAGCTTTCAGTTATCAGTATATCCTGTACTGCATTGCTGCTCTCTGTTCTGTTTAATTGAATATCCCAAGTAAAAAGTGGCAAAAAGAAAAGAAAGTTTAATCCAGAATGAGCACTTTCCTTGCAAAGTGTATTCACTTCAATATGAAATTTTGTTCAAGTAGAGTTGTTTTCATTTTTGAAAGAAAGGTCAAATAAATCTTCCTGGAGAAAAAGACCTTTCCACTGTCTCTAGTAAATGACAATAGCATACTGCAGGAAGAGGTTAGACTATTGTTGTATTCATTTAGTTCCTATATTCATTGTGACCCCACTGTGATTATACAAAATGTTTTATCACATGTAAAGGCAAAATTTCTTCAGGCCAAGAGGGCTGAACAGAAGTATCATTAGCAAGTACAACCATAATATAAGAGGCTCTTAATGTGGCATCCTGTATAGATTTTAGATACTTCATTATGTGAAATGAAATATATGGCATATCCACATATTATATTGAAATTTGGCCTTATGAAATAAAAAGACTCCTTTATAAATGCATAAGGTACAGCAAAAAATGAGCAAACCTCTCAATAATGTAGTTCTACTCCATAGGAGAAGAAACAGGGCATATGCAGGTCACAGTCTTTTTCACCTTTGTAACAGAGCCTGAATTTTCTATCAGTGTTGAACAAATTTTAGTGTTTCTGGTATGTTTCCTGAGCAAACTCTTGTGAAGCAGTAAACATTATGGAAGACCAAGTTCATTATATCTCTGACCACATCTGAGTTTCCCATGCTTACTCTGAGGTAGCTATCAAGATCTATTTTCAAGATAAATTATTTGATTTCCTTCCCTAAATCTTTTTTCCAGGCAAGATATACTAGCTCCTTTGAAAAGGGAGTTGTTTCTTTTTTTTTTTTTTTCCCCCGTAGAGCTTTCACTTCAACAGATCAGACACTGACATCTCAGGTTAAGCTATCTCAGCATAATCACTGATACCACAGGGTTTGCAGGAAGTGAAATGAGCTCTGTGAAGGTTTCAGGTCAAATATTAATCTACCTGACAGTAGCATGTCTGGAAAGTTTCATCTTCAACATTCCAATGATGCCTAAATCCTTCCCACCTGCTGGGGCAGCAGTGATTCCCAAATTATAAGATAATTTAGAACTTAAAATTTGCATTTAAAAGTCTGTTTGAAGAAGGGATTTTATCTGCTTCCTGTAACTTCATATACTTCGTAGTGAGCAAGGGCTGGAAACTCAGTGTTGTGTATTCTTTTTAATTGTTTCTTAGTTAGTTTTTCCTGCTTCAAAGAAAAGCCAGGTCTCAGACGCAAACTTCCAAAGTCAGTGAAAGATATCATCTCTCTGTTCTGTGGCTGGGAATGGATAACTCTCATTTAATCTATGTACATGGCATTTTTCTTCACTGGTATAAAAGAGTGCAACAGTAGTTATATTGTTCCATAAAGCAATTCTTCTTCAACAAAAAATCAGTCAGAATTAAGAATAATAATACTATGTTGCATAACAGATGCACTGTGTCAAAGAAGTAAAATATTTCTGCCTTAAAAAGCTTCTCATGAAAAGAATACTTTAAAAACTTTGCATAATTTACTTCTGGAAAATTCAAGGCAAGACCAATAATAATTATAATTAAAAATCTATTCATTGCTTCAGCACAAAAAGATAGGGTATGGTTATCTCACAAAGCTGAAACATGTTATGGGAAGTGGAAAAAATAATTTTTTTAGGACACAGAAATCCAGAACAGATGGAGCACTAATGAATACAGTATCAGCCATTTTGATAATGGTTGAAAAAAGGACCAGCTACCAACTAGTTCCTACAGGCATAATGGAATATATCTTATAAAGTTCCAGTGCTCCATAGTCACAGGCGTTTGTGCAGTCCTGTGTGTAGCTCTTTCATTCCATTTTCTATATTGTCTTGCCATCCTATAAAAACATGCAAAAATATATCTCCAGAATGTCAGTCAGGTTGAGAACTAAAAGCTGTGAAATCAATATCTAAGAAGGTCTTAGCTTAATTTGGTACATTTGCAAGATTCAATTTATAATTATTTATTACTTAATTCATTCTACAACCTTTGAAAAACCACAGCTGTATTGTAGACAAGTCCTTAATTGTTCTTCATAATTCTCAAATTTCCTTTCATTTACTTGTAACTACATAGTACAACATGATAGTGCAGGTCTTGCACATGGGTCATGTCGATCCTAGGCACAAATACAGGATGGGCGGAGAAAGGCTTGAGACCAGCCCTGTGGAGAAGGACTTGAGGGCACTGGTGGATGAGAAGCTCAACATGAACTGACAATGCACGCTTGCAGCCCAGAAAGACAGCCACATCCTGGGCTGCATCAAAAGAAGTATTGCCAGCAGGGCGAGGGAGGTGATTCTACTCCGCTCTCATGAGACCCCACCTGGAGTACTGCGTCCAGCTCTGGAGCCCTCGGCACAAGGAGATGGGCCTGTTGGAATGGGTCCAGCAGAGGGCCATGAAGATGATCAGAGGACTGGAGCACTTCTCCTATGAGGACAGGCTGAGAGAGCTGGGGATGTTCAGCCTGGAGAAGAGAAGGCTCCAAGGAGACCTTATAGCCCCTTCCAGTACCTAAAGGGGGTCTACAGGAAAGGTGGGGAGGGATTCTTTATCAGGGAGTGTAGCGATAGGACAAGGGATAACGGCTTCAAACTGAAAGAGGGTAGATTTAGATTGTATAGTAGGAAGACAGTCTTACCTGTGAGGGTGGTGAGGCACTGGAACAGGTTTCCCAGGGAAGCCGTGGATGCCCTATCCCTGGAAGTGTTCAAGGCCAGGCTGGATGGGGCTTTGAGCAACTTGGTCTGGTGGGAGGTGTCCCTGCCCAGGGCAGGGGGTTGGAACTAAGTGATATTTAAGGTCACTTCCAACCTGAACCATTCTGTGTTTCTATGACAAATTATTTGATAATCATCACATAATGTGCTGTTATTGACAGCTAATCTGATCTACTACACACTTTTTATGTTGATGTAAATCTGTCCATTTCAGGAGAGTTACAAAATTCATTTATGAGTGAGGCTCTATGTTCATCTCTTTCATCTTCACTGATTTGGAGATATCAACTAATACTCTCTTGTTTTAAATAATTACACATAGAAACCTGTATATTATTAATGTGCTAGTTGATTTGTGTGCCAGGGCAGTCTATTCTATCCTTAAACCAAGGATAGAAATAATTGTGGAAGTAATTTTGTAGTCCATGGTCACCTTGAATCTGCCCGAGATTTTTTTCTTAATCATTGTCTCTAACAGCGCTGTTACCTAGTACTATAGAACTATCTTTAAGGCATTGTTTTGGAGGAATTTAGGAGATTATTCAGTTTGGGAAAACTCTGCCTGTTTAGATGATTGAGAAATCCTAAATGTGTACAGTAAGAGTTATCTCTGCTGCCTTTAAACATAAAATGGAGACATCCACACCTGATCTAGCTTCTTCTCTTTGAGGTTGTCATTGGAGACATATAAGGGTATAGTTTATCTGGTCTATTTTAAAGTCTAGTTTACACTGAGATTAAACACAGTAAGTATGCTGTTTTCTTCCCAGTGACTAAGAAGGGAGTAAAGATGACTTAGCTGAGGTATAAACGTCTACATCCCAGGTAAATAAAACAGGCTGCTATATCTCCCACACAGTCAGATTAAGTTCTAAAAGCTGTGAAATGAATATCAAAGAAAGTCTTAGCTTAATTTGGCACATTTGCAAAATTCATCAGTTACCCTTGTAGTTAAGCAACAAAAAGAATAGTTTTCAGGATATGTCTAAAATGAGGAAACATACCTTCTGTATGGCATAATACTTGAAATTATAAAGGCAGAACATATCACAGGCGTTAGAACAATTAATGGTGGACAAAGTTGGATTGGCCAAAAGATAAAAAAGTACTAGTTAAGACTTTTGGGATTAAATGAGATTTGTATCATGATTTCTCAAGGTCTCAGTCTGTGCCTAATTTTATTTATTATATATAAAAATAGGTTATGTGCATGACTAATAGATTAGCTGGGCAAATAGATTATGTGCATGACTAATAGATTATCTGGGCCTACCTGTGAAAACCACAGATTTTTGTACTAAGCGGTTCTTCCTGACGCAGCAAGGAGGAAATCCATGTCACAAGGGTCAGCTCAGTTACCTAAGGTATCTCTGTCACTGATGGCACGTTGGTTACTTGGATTACCTCAGGTGTATGAATAAGGAACAGCCTTTAACATCTATCCATTACCTCAGTCATTTCTGTCAGTCACCTCAGAAGGCCCAAAGAAGAACAAGAGGTGGGATGTAATTTTATCATCAGAAGTTAAGTCCTAAAAAGAGTTCTTCTATAAAATAAATTTTCATCATCTTGAAATAGCAGAAGGCAAGAAAGACCTGAATATCCTCATTCAATCAAGCAGTGTCACGTGACTATAAGCAGGCAAAAATAATCTTAACGCGCTTCAGGCAAAGTGATAGAAATAGAGATGTGTCGATACCATTATATAAGGCACTAGAAAATTCTCCTCTGAAATACTGGATCCAGTCCATGTTCAAGAACTCCAAATATAAACTAGAACTAACTTGGAGAATAACCTTTATACAGATCTGTAAAATAAAAGTGGAGATAATATATAAGAAAAATCATAAATATCTGTAAGCACATATGGTGAAAACCACCAGGGAGCAAAGAGGGCTATTAAGCTAAAAGATACTGTTGGCACAGTAATAAAATGGTGCAAAATGGTCATGAATACTTTTAAACTGGAAGTTAGGTGATTTCTAATATCAGGAACAGCTTACAAGCAGAAACAGGGGATGAGAAATCTTAGGGCATTTTATAATGAGTCTTATAGCATTTATAAACAGGTTTCAGTTGCCCATAACAACAGGCAACAGAGCTTTATGACCCACTAAGTTTTTCCAGCCTTATGCCCACAGACACCGAAAGCATCAGCCAAAGAAATTCTGCTTGTTCATGTAAGTGGGAATTTTTCAGAAAACTTTCTTAGGTATGAACACTGATAATATGTTTACTTTCATTATATTAAATGCATGCATTCACTGATCACTTTTATTCTGAAAATCTGGTAATATACTTTAGCGTTATGCTTCATTGTAACAGGTAAAATATTGCTTTTCATTTATAGTTGGGTTATAGTGGACTTGGATGTCGGGTGCAGCTTCTTCGTATTTACATTTCACCATAGTACAAAAGAGAATGGAGAGATGCTTACAATGGTTTTCTTTGTTTGCTTTTTTGCTTGTCCCATACTTCTATTTGTTGAAACACAGTTTTATTCACAGGATGATAATGTCCCATTTCTGTTTCTGAGAAAAGACTTCTTTAAACTTGAATAAACTACATTGTAAGTTTTAAACATCTGCAGTATGTCATATAACTGATTCTATATGTTTCGTTTAAGATAATTTTTGTCAACATTGTTTTGCTTATTTATGTTTAATGAGGATTAAAGTTACTTTTTATAAAAATGAATAAACTCAGGAAACTCATGTCATTTATTACCGTAGAAACCATTTTAACCTTATCTTTTAACAAACAAGCACTTCAATAAAACCTAAGTAAAGGTTCTTTCATTGCTACTGTCAGACAGTATGTGTTCCAGGTCTGGTTACAGGTGTTAAGAGTAATAGCCATGAAATGTTATTAATAATTTCAATTGCAATGAAGTTAATATAATAATAACAATAACAATAGTAATTAGTCATGTATATTAGCACAGTCTCATTCAAATCACTGCCTCCTACACTGATTTTCTCTTTCTTTTTTTTTCCTAGTTATATTCCAAATTCAGTCTATAGGTACAGGTGGCTTGAGATCACAGAAACTAAATGGTGAATGAGCTAAAATCAGTGGAAGGAATATGAATCTAATTCATATTCAAGGTCCTAAACAAATAACAAAATTGCTCCAGTAGTGATCTAGAAGACTGGGCCAGCAGTATGGCTGGAGATAGTGGATAGAACTGACTAAAATTAGGATTTGTGTAAGCAGTGATGCTTACAGCTGCATTTGAACAGGAAAACAGCACAAACGACATCTGCTTTCTTAGATAACTCCTATCATCCTTTCTCTGAAAGAATAAAGTGTATTGAAGATTTAGAAGCTGTGGAAAAGGCAAGAAGATACTAGGTCACTTGGCCCAAATCCCAGATTAGGTTAACTACTGCCCCTAGAAGAGAACTGTGAATTCCCAGCTCTCAAAGAGCCATGCCAGCCACTGGGAAGCATCGTTTCCTTACATAAAGTTTATTTAAAGGAAAGCAAGCAAGCAAAAGAACCCAAGATTCCAAATTAAAGAAAGAAAATCTTTACTTTGTCTTGTAAACATGAGGAAATATATACTGGAGGTTTTGAGTATTTCAGGTCTAATTCTAGTTCCTATGCAGTGGATGTTATAATACTTCACTGATGTTTGATTTTTACTGAAGCAAAAAGTGCCCACTGTTGGAAAATTATGAGCACTTTTTTCATTACAGGATGCCAAGTTACGCTGTGGGAGTGTACTGAAGTGTACATAAAAGCTGCAGGCAACGATTAGGAATGTGCACGACTCAAACAGGTATGGCCATAAAAAAGGTTGCCACACACTAGCCCACATCCAGCTGGTTGTTACTGCCCCTTTCACAAAAGTTATTACTCCCACTTCAATTTGCTTGCAGAGATGCTCACATGAGCACTTTGTACCTTCTAAAGTAAGGGGCTGCAAGCTGAAATATTTTGGATAATGGATCTTGGCAAATCCAGCTCATTAGGACTTAAGCAGAACAGGCACAATCCACATACAGGCAGCAACTGTATCCAGACCAGAAAGAAATAATCTGGTGGTTGTCTCCAGGGGTTACATCTAAACAATTCAGGGTTTAATTCTTCACTAAATCTGAATGACAAATTTAGAAATTACATATAGGATGAGGCCTGGAGGAGACCTTAACAGGCCAGCTCTTCCCTTTCTATGCCCAAAGAGAAGATCAGGTATTTCTATGTAATTCCTGACCGATTCTTGTCCAACTTGTTTTTCAATAACCTCCAGCGACGGAAACTTCACAACCTGCCCAGGCAATGCGTTCCAGTGCTGCTATAACCTTTCTGTTAGGAGGTTTTTCCTGTCATTTGATCTAATCTCCCTTGAGCTAATTAAAAACCCTTGTTGTAATCACAATACATTATTCAGTTGGTCCACATCCCTCTTGAACTGTACACAAAATCAGACATTAGTACTCCAGCTGACACCTTACTAGTGCCAAATACAGCAAATATTTCAGCTGAATTAGAGATAACAGTCCTATTTACTTTTTTCAGAAAAGCATAACATTCTTGACTCATGTCCAGCTTGTGAGACACAGTAACTCTCAGATCTTTTTGTTCAGCCAGAGGTTTTTAAGTTTGTACTTGCAGAGAAGACTTTTGTGTGTTTCCTTGTAGAACTGCATCTTTTTTTGCAAGATGTAGATTTTGAAAGGCCCTGATCAGCTTGATTTAATGTTGTAGTTAGCCCCACAATGAGACAGGGGCTGGTTGGGTCACCTTCTTAAACTCCTTTCAGATTGAATAATTCTATGATTCTTTTCTTTTCTGAGATCGCTATGAACTTAAATTCTCCTCTATGGTCTACTTAAAGCTTTCTCAGCTCGTGTCATTTGCAACATTAATAAAATTACTTTATTCTTTCCTTACCAGTATCACAAAAACTTGGCATGGTTTCTAATTCAGGGCAGACCAAAAACTGAATATATTCTTCCAGATTGACTATGAACCACTGTTAAAACACTCATTGTGTGGTAACTGCCATGCAATCAGTAGCTTCACCACTTTCCCCATTCATCACGAGTTAGACATAACTGTAAGAAATCTGAAACCTTCCCAATGACACCATATGCTCAGCAATGGCTCCGCCTTTGGGATACATCTGTGCTGTCCCCAGACTTCTGCCCTCTCCCAGAAGGTCTAACCAAATATCATGAGTCTAGCTCTTTCACCCTCCTTCCCAGAGGCCAAGGATGACTTCTCACCTATTCAGTATGATTACTGGCACTATCACGAGTAGACAGATGAGCAGCAGCATGAAGTAGTAGCCACTGGGCTAGATGAGCCTCAGTAAGGTCTCCATACCATCTTGGGTTTAGAGTGCTGGCAGAGTACGTATCTCCTGGGATGTCAAGTCCAGTAACCACATGGATCAATTCAGCTCTCTCACCACCCAACTAAAAAACAACTTTGTCTTTCATTTCCCCTTTGGAGCTCTGCACTGCATCTCATGACTCCTTGCTCCTTCACTACGGGAATTATTCTTCACTGACTCTCAGGACAGTATGCTGGTTGCAGATTGCAGCAGGACACTTCATGGACGTAAACCCTCTGCCTTAAATAGAGACTGTCAGACTTACATAGCCACAGTCAGCTTCAAAAATTTCTTTCCTCTTTTCTTTTCCATCCCTTATAGCTTCCTAGGAAACCAAGTTTCTTCTAATTAGATCTGACAGTCAGCGACTGCATTATATCCATCCAGACTGGTGTACCACACCTCACGGTCTCTAAACCTCATTGCAGAAACAATGAATGGAGTCTTACAGTTTTAAACAGTGGTCTGTTTTTTTCATGACTTGGCTGCTACAGGTTCATGCAAGCTCACCAGTTCCTAGGTTCCATGCCAAAATGATGGCCTTGGGCCTCAAAGTAGATCAGTTCTTTGCTCCATGTACCTCAACACAACAATTCTAGGAAGAGGAGTGGTATTTCTCTGAATAAAGACATCTTCAGTTTGGCTGGGAGATGAAGAGCTCAGAATATGTCACAAAATTTCACTTCACAGAATCACAGAATCACAGGGTTGGAAGGGCCCTCTGGAGATCATCTAGTCCAACCCCCTGCCAGAGCAGGGTCACCCAGAGCAGGTTGCACAGGAACGCGTCCAGGCGGGTTTTGAATGTCTCCAGAGACGGAGACTCCACCACCTCCCTGGGCAGCCTGTGCCAGTGCTCTGCCACCCTCAAGGTAAAGAAGTTCCTTCTCATGTTTAGGTGGAAAATAGCTTTTACTTGACAATCAGAAAAATTCCTCATTCATGAATTTTCCCTCACACAAAAGTCCATTTCTCCAGTTTTAACATAATCTCTAAAAAATTCAGTAATTATTTCACTGTTGATATTTTTTTAAGTGTCAAAGAAAAGGAAAACTACTCAGCTATATGGATGCATAGATATATCATTGGTTATTTGGACTGGCACAAAGAAAGAAAGAGTATTATATGAGGAAACAGAGTGGACAGGAAAAAAAGTTAAAAGCTTTGTTATTGTGAATAAATCTGAGTAAATCCAGTCCAAAGCTCTTACAGACAAAGTGAGAGAAGAGAAAATATATTTCAATTTTGCCAGTGTGGCTTTGTAGCCACTGCTTAGGTAGTGTCCTAGATATGTCTGATACTGGACTGAGAGAAGACGTACCAAAGACGTGTTCCACAGAATCAAAGTGGCTGAATGGGCATCTACTTCTACATGTGATTTCTTTTTTGGAGGGACTGATGACTGTGTAGGCAGCACGTAGCATTCAGGGAATGCTGTTAATTTCTGTTTCTGCCATGAAATAAAAATAAAGGCCAAAACATCCCCTTGGAATATCTCCTGACAAAGAAAACCTACTTCCATACATGCAGGACTCTCATTATCTATCCTAATCTGGAAAAGGTCACATGATGGTACAGGTAGTGCTGTCTTCTGTTCATCAGCTGAAATGACTTTACTTATGACATGAGATTGTCTTCACTGAGATTTGCTTAAGGAGTCAAATGCAGGAATCAGAATTAAAAGATTATGATCTTCAAAATTTAAAGATTTAAATCTCTTTGGAATTATATAAGTACCTGTTATTTCCACACAGTATAATTTGGGACATTTTAAGCCAAATGTCCTCAAGAAGATTTGCAAAAGCTATTCTAAAACTTGGTAATATTCAACTGTGTGCGTATGGAGAAAAACAATGTGTTTATTTCCTATGGGGGAAAAAAAAAAAAAAAGAAAACTGTTGGCATTAGAAGGGAAGGTCTTTAATTCTTGTTTTTCCTCCCTCCCTTCCTAAATCCTGGGATCAGCCAAACCTGTGTGTGCTTTTATCTAAGCTGAGTGACCGCATTGTAAACCTAACCTCGTCAACATGCTGTAAATGGTTTGAATTAATTAATTTCCTCTGGAAATCTGTTGTATCCTGTATCCTGCTTTAACCCCCTGTGAAGAAGGCCCAACGTGGAAGTATCAGTTAGCACCATAAGCACAGTTCAGTGACAACTTACTTTGTTGTTAATGAAAAATGGTTACTGTTCCATGCGGAAGCCTATTGATGTTAATATGTCCAATGCTCTTGTGGGCTAACATCTGGTCTGTATTAGATGCTAATTCTAATTCTCAGTCAATATTTTTGGACACTGCTACTGTTGGCAATTTATTGATATTACCTGTGTGTTCTGCAAAGCTTTGTTTTGATGTATGTAAAGAACATTTATTTTGTAATAATTCATTAGTATTACTTCCACCTATTTCATCATGTTAGTAGGGTTTATAAAGACCCACATCACTAATACCTACTTTCTTGTTTAAGCCCCGTATGATTCTCTTAAATGTTCCCATTTGAAGCCCACCGTCATTGTTTATATGTATGTTCAGTGTTCAACTCTGCCAAGATGTGGTAACAGAAGTATGTAAATAGAAGAATTCCCCACCCCGTCAAAAAATTATGAAACTAAGCCTTAGTGGTCCACATCAGAGGAGAAAGGGGAATGGAGAAAGAAGAAATATCCACAGTCTCGAATTTTAAGTACTTGCCTGTAATGTCTGTATTTGGAAGGTAGTTCCGCTAACGGCTCATTGCTGTTGATTCTTCTGTTTTCCTGCCCTGGTGGGTTTTGAAAATAAAATAATTAAATAATTATTCTATTTATTAGATTGTAAGCAAGGAGCTGCCATCTACCTGACCTTTGTGAATAAAACTATACTGGAGTCCATGCTGGTGAGATTATAAAGGATAAAAATAATGTTCTGGTATTAGTAATAATGTTCCGATATTTTAAGCAATAGTAAACTTAATTGATAAAATGAAAGAACTGCTCAAGTAAGAAGAGTCCAGAGTGAAGAGCCTATTAGAGCAAATGGGACCATCTGATAAACAGACCAACGAGGAAAGACAGAACTTTGATTAGGAGCATTTAGGCTGGAATATTTTTCCATCTGGACGACTGGAATTGAGTGGACAAAAGAGAAGAGATAGGAGGAAACAGGGCTCCTCAGCCCAGATGAGAGAAGGCAGAGTATGGGAGCAAGAGCCAAGAGGTGGTGGGACAGGGGATATTAAAACTGAACAGAAGTTAAAAAAGGAGTTAGATGAAGGGCAAATTAAGAGACTAGACTGGGAGTAGAGGAAGGAATAGCACCTGGCTTGAATCCCAGGCAGGGATGGAAACGAAGTGAGAAAAGATTTGGGGACTGGATTGAGGTTAAGTGGAGCGTTTGTGAATAGAAAATGAGAATGGATGTGTGCTGAACCTGTGGAAGTGTATAGACTAAAAGGACTCAAAAGATGTTCACTAGGGAGAAGCAATTCATACTGACAGCTCAAATATGAGGATGGGGCTGGTACCAGGAACATAGTGCCACTGAGACGAGGATAAAGGTGGGGAGAAAAAATAGAATGGTCTTAGTAAAAAGCCTTAATTGTCTCTCTCCTAATTTTAGAGTGCCTAACTTTGCATCTTTAGCATATTAATATGGGGGGTTATAGGGGTGAGGTGTGCACTGTAAACGTGCTTCATTAGAATGGGGGCTGTGGTTTGCAACACATTGTTAAGCAGTGAGGAGATCTTAAACATCCTCTTTTACAAAGAATCCTTGGTTGCTATGGAGGCAGTTTCAAAAGTCCTTTGTTAGAATATGTGTTTTCTGCTAATAAAAAAAGGGGTCACAGATTTTTGGCTCAAAGATGATAACCTAGAAAGAAAAAAAATCACTGAAGGGGTGGAGAATGAGAAAGTCAGGCAAAAGCATGCTGCCCATAGGGAAAAGGCAGTCTGTAACTAAGGAAAGAGGAGACAGGTAGGAAACAAAGAGTCTACATTGTAAAAATATTTTCCACTTTTTACTGGTTATCTATTTGCAGAATTAAAACAAACTACATAGGGAGGGGAAGGGCATGCCTGCTCTTGCAGCGAGAACATCAGACCTATGCAAACCAAAAGCAAACTGAAAGCTTCAGAATAATCCATCTGTTCCAGCAGGCACCTTTCTCACACTGCTCAGAAAGGTGTCTGAGCAGTTTTCAAGAAAAGAGAAACAGGCAGTTCATCCCAAGGTCTTTCTCTTTTTTTACTCCCCAGTAGCAAGGGACTGTGTTAAGCATTAGTCGGGAAATGTAGCTTAAAGGAAAGGAGAGAGGAAGATGTGGGATTTTTTATTTTATTTTTTTTTTTAATGGGTTGGAAACCCCTATCATGGAATCACCACTGAAAAATCTTCCTCAGCAGTTTTATGCTGGATAAGCTGCATTGCTTCTGGGGAGCACTGCTGTCACAGACAGTCCTGCATAGTCAGCGTGAGCTGGAGAGTTTATGGCTGAAGACCAGCTATGCTGGAACGGGGATGGGGACAATCTAGGCATATTCTCCAAGCCAGGCAAGGCCAATTTGATCCCACAGTACTTCTGTTAGTGCTACAGCCCCACTGTGTGTCTGCATCTGAGGCGCAGGAGGAGGGGCACATACTGCTGCGAATGGGGCCCATGTGGGTGGACTGGGGCTGGAGAGCATATGTGAAAAGCAGATGTGGTGTGTGTTCCCGAGCAGAGCGGAGTGTGACAGCAGGGGCTTGGGAAAGAAGTCTCTGTAATGACTGTGTTAAGATATTTTAATAAAGAAGTTACCTAGTGTAAATAAATCCATATGTTTTGTAATCCATAGTCCCATTCTGCTTCAGCATCTGGCAGTGTGGGGATTTAGCAGTGATAGAATTAATGGTATAGCTTCCTATTATATTTAATGGGGGGTGGAAAACAATTAATGACTTATTTTAAATGACAGTTTCTAGAATAGCCTTCATTAAGGAAGGCTCACAATTAAAGGAGATTATGCTTGCTAAAAGCCAGAATGAATTATACTAACCAACAAGAGCAACTTGGAAGAGGGAACCATATGCACAAGCAGTTTGTTGTTGTGTATTCGAACTGAGAAAGCGCAAAACTTCTTATAGAAGTGATTTGGGGAAGAAGGGAAATATTTTGACATAATCTTGTTTTCTGTGTAAAAAGTACCCAATGTATCTGACTTTCTTTTACCTTTTACCAATCTTTTCCTACCCTCTTAATTCCCTCTCCCATAACCCAGAAGTGACTTTCTCTAAAGAAAGCAAGGGTTTTGTGGAAGGACGTGGAACAGATATTGGGGTTTTTACTAGAAAATACTGACAAAAAGTGCTTCTAATTTGCTTGCTTTAGCAGTGAACTTTTTCAGAAGAAATAAATAACCAGCTATATCTGCAGTCTTTATGGACGTACTGGGTCAAGTAGCTTGTATACAGGTTTCCTGTTTGCCTCTAGTGCTTACCCTGTAAAATACTGACATTTTATTTCAAGAAAACAAGGCACTGTTTCTAAGTGCGCACTCTCAAGCTATTGTTTCATTTTTTAAAGTATATTGTTCTTTAAAACACAGACTGAAGACACCACTAAAGAAAAAACTGAAAATTACTCCTTTATAATCATTAGGAGTCTGACCATGAATATTCAAATATGCAGGTTTTGCCCTGACTTTTTTCTTGCTTTGGAGTTGCATTCACTACTATTTATCATTTTCTTAAGGTTGACTAAGTCTCAGATTATGTGGGATACACTTTAAATGCCACAGAAAATGTTTTGAAAGCAGGCAAGTTCGTAACAGTAATGAGAGTTGCAACAGTACATTAGTGCACTCAAGGAATCCCGTGACTCTTCTTCAAAAGGGATGGTACACTGCCAAAAGGATTTAAATAATGTTGTCCAGAAAGCTGTTTATCATTTCTGTAGCTGTCTGAACGTCCTTGCCAATAAAAGTGTTCTGCAATTTTCAGTAAGTTTGTTCCCAATTTCACACATCCGTCACATTGCTGGGGGAAAAATTATCTACAAATTTAATAAAAAATAAAAATGTGAAACCCGACCGTTTATTTGTAGCTTGCTTGCCATCACTATAATAATAATTCCCGTGTGTACTCTGGGGAATTATAGTTGTCAACGGGGCACGATGTTGCCCTGCTATTTCCTACTCCTGCTTTTTTGTCCTTTCAGGAAAAGGAGTGTCAGGACTTTTCTCTCCCCACTGGCTGGTTTGTGGGAGGGTGGGGTTAGCAAAATGATAAAAGGGAGTGAAAAGTTACCTTGTTTTTACAGTTTTGCTGCCAGTAGCTAGCCCTAGGGGAGACAGATGTATTGGTAGTTAGAGCTTTGGCCATGTAAGAGATCCCTGGATTTAAAGAAAAGCGCTTGTTCCTCACTCAGCCAGAGGCTTCAGTGGATACCAAACAAATGTGCTACATGCTGCTACAAATCTTTACATTCATGCTAGCTTGAATTTCCCCAGCAAAAAAATGCAGTCCTACGAGATCTCTAAAAAAAATTTAGTGATTTCTGTGGTGCCATACACGGTGAAGGATGGAGGGCTGGGCTCCCCTCCTCTCCCTGCCCTGGCGCAGGCAGCGGGACGGCGGTGTTGAAGGCTTGGGACAGCAGTGCCGAAGGCTCAGCTCAGTTCTCCCACGGTCCACATCGGCCAGTGTGGACTGGAGAGCCCGGGGGCAGCCATGAGCAGCTGCCAGATGGATCCGAGCGACACAGGCTCCTTAATGGCCACCTCCCCGTTGGGAGATTAGTGTGGCAGAATGCTGCCATATGCCTCCCTGCCCCAACAAATCCCCTTCGCTCCCCTGACACACATACACAAACCCTTTTCCCAAGGAACCCCGCGGGCCAGGGAAGCATCTGCCTTTGGGTTCGCTCCCCTCGTGAAACCTGGGCTATCTGGTGTTTTGCTGTATGCACAGAAGTCTCAAAACAGATTGGTTCGCTGTCACTTTATTTATACTCTCCTATTTCCATACTTCTGGGCTCTGCTGATCCGCTGCTTTGGCTTTAGAGATAGTTATGACAGGTATGAGGACACATTGACCCAAGATGCCGAAGATTGGCCAGAGGTAGGCAGGTTGCTCTGGTGTCCCTGGAACGTTGCATTCTCTCCAGTGGTTAAACTGTACAGGAGAATTTGTGTAGCTTGCTTACACACTCAGACCACCAGATTTGGCTGGGTATTTCATTCCCTGTGTCATATTAGCAAGGATGGTTGTGTGCTTGCTTTTTTACCTCTCTGCAGCATAGGACATTATTTCCTATCTAGGATCATCTAGAGGGTTTAAAGAGTCCCATCACCTTCTCAGGCAGTGGCAGTCTCCACTTTCTGTACCACTTTGTCATTGTAGCGTTTGGTCTCATACTACAAATCTTCAGCACCTGCCATAGGGTGCTGGAGAGGGGTTTGCAGAGACATGCAGAATAGGATCTTCCTAGCTAAGCCATCTCATGCATGGTTTCCTATAGTTGTTAGGGTCTGGGATTGCTGACAGAGATCATCCCTCCTTGTGCCAACACAATAAAAACAGAAAAACAGGGGCAAAATTTGAAATATTAGTGATGCTATTTAAGAGTTATGGTACAGTAGCAGAATTACACCATACAGAGAAACAGCAAATCATACATTTGTTAATAGCTTTTAAGAGAATTCATCTCACCTGTGACTTCAGTTGCCCCGAAGTCATGAATATTGTGTTCATCACTGGTGACAGACAAAGCAGAAAGTGGCCATGCTCTCAGTTTAGTTGTTTCAGTAAGGTGCTTGCATCCGCATCTTTCTGCATGCTAGTTCTGCCAGGCTTCTAAGGAAGAGCCTTTCCCTCCTTCCAAGAAGCTAACGAACACACCAATGTCATGTCTATTCCTGATAGGCAGGACTAAGTTATGTTCCTCAAACACAGTTGCTGGAGCAATACTAAAATTTCTGTTTCTTTTTATGTGAACAGATTAATATACTGAGGACCAAAAGACACTTTTTACTGCTTTATCTCGCTGCAGTGGGAAAAAGGAGACATGTCAAATTTGGTCCTTCTGTGCTCTGGTGCTTCTGCACAAATGTATTTTCCTATAACATTTTTACTGTTATGCCCTAGGGAGGAGTGTTAGCAAAATCCAAATATTTAGATGTTTATTATCCCGTGCACATGTATTTTCCATTAGCATCAATGGAATTTAAACCTGTACATAGGGAAAGGAAAACAAACAGTTAATGATCTAAGTGAGAGAAAGGGAAACACAGGGCCCCCAGAAAACAAGTTAGCTGCAGAGGGGAGGAAAATTATTTTCCTGAATTAATTATATGTAACAGCAGTGGAAAAGACCTGTTGGACTTGGATCATCCCTCTCTGCCCTCTGCAGGAAAGGGATTGTATCTATGTTTGTGTCTCATTCTTTGTACATAAACTACTCTTAGAGATCTTTAGTGACAGTGAATCAAATGCCTTCAGAGCCTTATCATTGGCAACTAATTACCATGTCTGTCAAGAAATGTTTCCCTGATGCGCAGCTTTACCAGAAATTGCTTCCTCAGCTCAGAAAATACATGGAGAGTTATTTGTGCACTTAACTGTGACAGAGAGAAAGCAAAGAGGTAATGTTAAGTGATCATAGAATCATCGAATGTCTTGAGTTGGAAGGAACCCATAAGGATCATTGAGATGCTCCCAAAAGGAGAAGTACCTCCCTGCAGATCAGTCTATTTCAGAGTGACCACAATCGGGAATTTTGGAGCATTACAAACCCCATAGCCCTGTGAAAGCAAATAAAAACCAAAGAAGTCAGACTCATAATGAAAGAATATATGTTGTAAAGTGTGTTGTCGCCAAAAATCCCAAAGAAGAAAAGAAATAGATGAGCACTGAATCACAAGGAGTTTACTGTTCCACTGTTTTGATGAAAGCAGTGGAACAGTCAAGTGTGAGATATCGAAACTTCAGTGAGGGGTTCTAGGCATTTCCACAGGCAGAGAACTGGATGACTGAACAACACAGCTGTAACTTTTCCTCCCATACTGGTCCTTCTAACATTTTATATGGTGGGTCCTGATGTCTCATTTAAACCAGTGACAAGTAGGCACACTTGACTGGCCAGAGCACAGCAACTGCCGGTGCCCCTGCCCCCCCCGGTACTGCATTACCCATGTTATCGGTGTAACCAAGTAGTTAATGGGCACCAACATACAGCTTTGGGAAACTGGGTGCTCCGACGCAGACCATAGACTCTCAAATGACCATGGAAAAGACACTGCCTAGCACAGAACATCCAAAAATATTTATGTTTGTCTATTCATTGTGAATACCTTTCAGAGGAATTAACTCTTCTGCCTGGTGGCAGGCATTTCTCCAAAAGTGGAGGTGGAGGAGTTGCATATATCACTACATCCGGCTGTGGGAAAGGTTGTTTCTTCTAGCCAGACTTCTTGCTTTGCTTCAAAAGTAGTTAGTCAGGAACATATTCTGAGCTGTGCTAAAAGCCAAGACAAGTCTTCTGTACTGTAAATTTAGCTAAGCTCATACTACCTTGGAATTTTGCTGCAGTGTCTAACTAGTCTATTTCTCTCTTTTCATTAAACAAACAGTAAAAATGTTAGGGGAATTTAAATGAAATAGGTAACTGACTCATTTCTGGGATAGCCGCTGACCTATATACTCAGAGGAATGGGAGAGCTTTGATATCAGGTTAGGAACAAAGCCGTGCATTTGACTGTCTAAGCTCAAAAGGACTGAGAAAGCTCAGGGACAGCCTTGGTGGATTAATACCATTCAGGATATTCATGATATCCCTGTGATAGTGACACTTTTATTAAAGGGTGAAAAGTAATGTTTTACTTTGGAAATATAATTTTCCCTAATATTTTAACAGCTATATCTCTGTTAGGATGATCTCTAAAGGATGATCATTATCCTTTATTCACTTTTTAATTTCATTATTATTTTTCCACAATGGAACCTATTGAGGTTTCCATATTATGTTTCTAAATTGTTACTGGAGGAATGAAGTAGAGTACAGTCATCCAGAACAAATGAGAACTGATTATTAAAAATAAATACTTCAGTAATTACAAGGTGGTTCAATTAAGGTAACAAAGAGAACCAATTGTGATTGATCCGTTCACAGTCATAGTTTATTGTTACAAATTGGATTTGAATTCTGTCTAGTCGGGAACCGGCAAACGATCTCAAGGTTGTGAGCACCAGATAAAGAATCTGAATGATTAATTACTTGCATTCAACCTTCGCTTATTTTCAAGGGAGAGCTGATGTTAGCTTACCAACTTTGCACTGGTGATTCCAGTAAGACTTCAGCAGCTTTTTTCTGGCATCTGTTGGTTTGGGTCTTTTTATTTCCAATGGGTGATTTTCAGTCAGACTCTATGGAGAAATATATGCAATGAAGCAAGCAAAAATCTTACAAAGTTGGAAGCATAAGAAGGCAAACAAAAAAAAAAGTCCCTGCTAGTTCTATACTTAGAGAACAGTTACAAAGGAGACAGATGGACATAGACAGACTGCTGTCAGAATCACAAAGCCTGAAGGACTGCAAAGGCCAGAGTACTGATCATCTCATTAATGATCCAACAACTTCATAGATGTTGTGTTAACAGATGATTTCATGTACTTCTTTCCATGGTTAAAGAGTAATTTGAATTAAAAAAAACCTTAGAAAGATATGAAGTAGGCATTGCACTACCTAATTTGTTGAATTGAGGACACAGGACTCGACTCCTTCTCTTCCTTATATGATGACTGAGAAGAGTCACACACCTCAGAAAGGCAGTGAGAAACCTCATATGCTGAGCAAGAAGCTATTTAGAAATCCCAGTCTATGAAATTCCAGCTTGCCTTTGAGCTCTTTAGGCCAGCTCCAAGAGACTCGTAGTGTATTTTGGTGGCCATATCTTGATTTATATGAAACCAAAGACAAGGATTCTCTCCGGAAAAATACCAGGTACCATCTAAAGTAACTGATCACAGCTACAGCTTGCCCTTTAAAACATGACCAAAACAGCTGTTGCTACCCAGTTTTTCTGTAACAAAAAGGTGATTATAGTACTCAGACAAGGGAAGTGCAAAAGCCAGATTCTGTTCTTCTCAGTCTGAGAAGTTTTAAATTTATAGTTTCCACCTCAGTAAGCATTTTTGTCCTGGAAAGAAACAGTTATTCTAACACCTTACTGGGTAGAAACAATATTCTGCAGCTTTCTTGGTGAAGATAGGCAACTCTTTACTAAAGAAGGTAAGTTCAGCAGGTTGTTTTCTCTTAGCAAAGTGAAAAAAAAATCTGGAAATGGAGGTATTTGGCATTGATGCAACCACATTGCTATGACATGATGTCAGAAAAAAAAAAAAAGAAAATATGTTAAAAAAATCCCAGTTGTGAGGTATCTCTTTCTCTCCTGAAAAGAACTTTCTTTGTCTTCGACTTATTAGCAGTAATTAACATCCCTGTGTATTAATGCAGGAGGATACATTTCAATATGTTTTTCTGCTTCCTCATCTTTGTGAGATCATTACTACTAAACCTTTCAAAAATAATTACTGAAAATCAATCGTCCATAGCTGACCTAAGAGACTGTACATGTAAAGGTATTTTGGGAAACATAATCATTTATGAGTTGTAGTATTTGTAGCTTGCCCAGTCAATAAAAGCTGGTTTTTTATACTACATCTTTACCTGCCAGTCTTTCTTTTTTAAGTCTGTTTCTTGTTTCATCGGAGAGGAAATATGAGGTAAAGTGATCAAACACAATCTTCAGGAGCAGTTTCTGCAGGATGATTAGTCAGGCACAATGAATGGAATATTTCATTCCATTAAGTGAAAGGAATCTTAATTGATACTTGAGAGCAATTCCTTTGACAAGAGGAGGTATTTACAAATTTCTCCTACCCTATCCTGAATATTATACAGTTTAGCAATGCTAAATACCAGAATATAAACTAAGGTGTATTTTCAGGTAAGTCTGAGGGAGTAATAATTTCTGTAGGAGTTAAGTACCTTGTTACACGCATTTCAAAACAGAATCATAAAGGAAGCAACAGCCAATAGCGGAATGTGTAGAAAATGTTAGACTCTTGATCCTCTCTGCCTCTACCCTCCCTCCATGCTTCAGAGTCCATCTGAATTACCTGAAATGTTCTATTGTCTTGTCTTTGCTATATACAGAATGATTACACACATATTTCATATAATATTTGTTTTTCAGATTCCTTCCCTCAATGGATTTGTTTTATAGGTCTGTATCAATAGCAAAACGAAGGAAAATTCTCATTATTTTAAAATTCATTTTCTACTCACAGTACAGATGACATTGCCAAGTTGTTTTAAATCAGAAAAATTAAAAATGCAAGACTTCAAAAGATGCCAAGAGATCACCTAGTCCATCCTGCATTCTAGGAAGCATAAGAATATGTACACAACAGTGATGAAAATGGTTGAAAAACCTTACTGATTATCCCAAAATCTTCCTCATAGCAGAAGTCAACTTCATGGGCATGTTGCTCTTACTAATTTCTTAGTGTCAGGAATTGAGTTAGCCATCTGTCCCTTTCTCTGGGGTCACTGCCATCCCTGGCAAGTTTACAAAACTCTTGCCAAGGTTTTTGCTATTTCTTCCCTCACTGCTTCCTCTTCAGATTCGAGGATGCAATTTGTGTAGGCCTGGAGGAGCTCTGTCCACTTAAAACAGCTATAATTGCCTTTCAATATTTAGCTACCTCTGCCCTCAGGAAATTTCCTGTGGTTGTCTTCAGAATATGAACGGTCCTGCAGCAAGTTGACCTGCTGATGACGGGTCTCATTTTCTATCTTGCCCTCTGATCCTTCCTTCTCACATACTTCACCCTATTTTAAGCAGGGTTTCAGCAAAGCTCTTTTCCTAGCCTTCTTTCTTACCTGTATTCCTCTTTCATCTGTCTTTGTCTTCCATAAAAAGTGTTTCAGGTGTTTAGTGTTTTGGAATACGTCCTTTGTTGACAGCTTCTTTTGTCTCTTTTCTCTATGCCATGACCGTAACAGGCAGATGGGGGGTGGCAGTAGAATTGCTCAGCTTCCTAAGCACTGTTTCCTTATGTTATTAATACTATTACCTAGATTAGTTCTTTAGTGATATAGAAAACAGAAAAACAAATCTTTTCCAAAATATAAGTATAGACTTGTATACCTAAATCCCATTCCCTATAATTTTTTGTCCCCAGTGTCTTTATTTTCTGCTTTTAACATTAGGTTGAACTAGACAGAACTGGTCTTAACCATCTTAAATTTTATGTAAAAGGCAATTTGTAGCTTTAAAAAAAAAATTAAAACAGGTAAAAATGTAGCTAGAACAAGCTGCTATGCTAATACTACTACTCTACATCAGGAGACATCTTAAAGATCATTGACATTAGATTCTCAAACCTATAGTATTATTTCCATTTGTCACTCACACCTGCAGTGTAGAAATGTCTCGTGAATCAATGCAAAAAGCCAGCGAAGCCTAGTCTTTGCTATCTATTTCTTCTTCAAGTGCTCCTCACATGCAAAGATCCTGCCAAAATACAGTGGGACTCAAAACTCCAAAAGCCTCAACTCATCAAAAGCTCTTTTTCACCTGAGAATCCAGTTCAGTGGGAAGAAGCTCATCTGCCACAGAAATACTGTCACCGCCTGTGGTACACTGTGCTGCAGCTGCTCAAAATCACATATTATTATAGTGCAGAGGTGGAAGAAGAACCAACTGCACTAAGAGGGATTTTAAAGAGCTAGGATGTATTTAGCCCTCTGAAACTTTACAAGTTTATTACCACTGAAATGCTCAGGCCTAATTAATGACAAGAGCTCAGAGTTATCATCTTGTTGGTTGCACCAGCAGCTGTCAATTAGCCCTATATAAATTATATTTTGTTCAGTAAATTCTGTTAATTTTACATTGGCTGAAGATGCAAAGAACGTATATACTTCTGATGCTCTCTGCGTACTTTTCATGTTCAAATGCTTCATATGTGATACGTTATCATCCTTATTTTACTGAGGGAGAAGAGATATTCGGAGATATGCAAAAGCCAAGCAGAATGTCAGTCAAAACCTAAAAGCTTAACTAAAATTTCTGAGTTTTTGCACAGTCCATAATCTTCCTTATCATAATATCTGTTGCAGCTACAGATACAAAAGCCAAAGCAGTTGCTATCAGCAGATATTTCTGTGGAGGTAGGAAGGGAGTTTTTGATTGATAAGTAAGATCAATTAAGCCCTTCATGGAAGACTCACTCTATTCAAGTTCACTCACCCTGCCCCCGAATCTCAGGTTTTAATCAAGCAGCCCATACGGCTCAAGTTTCCTGACTGTGTGGTCTCTGTGGTCCTACATCTATTAATACTGGATCCAAGCACTTCCCTGTCACCTACAGGACAAATTCAGCTTGGATCATCAACACAGAATCACACCCCTGCTGAATTAGCCAGCCTATATGTTTATATTTGGTTTATGTTGGGTATGAAAACAGGTGATACCTATCGCCGCTGAAGTAAGGAGCACGTGTAGATTATACTTGATTCTCCTGGAACGGTATCCACACACACAAAATAAGTTGTTTGGTTCAACATTTCTAGAGATTCTATTTCAAGTATATCACATAGTTACAGCAGTCACATATCACATCTTTTTTTTTCTTTTATTTTTTGTGTTCTGAGTTATGTCACAAGTTTGGGGCTGTTGAAACATTTAAGAGGTGGTTGGATGTATCCAATGTCTTTTTATGCTTTCGAGCCTCTTTTACGTAAAAATCAGTACAGTCCTTAGCAGACCCTGTGGCATTCCCTGGCACTCTGCTTTCTGGAAGTGATTCCACACTTCGGGTCATTTGGGGCACTTCCTTCCTTGGTTTAAAGGTTTCTTGACAGTGTACACAAAAACGACATTTTGACTGCAGAAATGAGGACAAGGCGCTTTGGAGGGGAAGGAGCAGGGCCAGGCCAGAATGCTGGGAAGAACCCAGGCAATTGAAGCTTCCTACTCCCACGGCTTCTCTCTTGCTGCTGTGAAAACACAGTCCCTTGCTCAGTGACAGCAGGGAAAGAGCAGAAGGCTGTGCAGGTAGGAGGCAGAGCCTGGCTATTCAAGCAATGCACCGCATGTCCTCATCTGCCATCTCAGGCAGTCTGTCATTGAAAGCTACTGTTTACTTGCCCTGTGACTAAGTAAGCACTGTTGGTTGGGCTCAAACTATTATTATTTCCCCATGGAAGGGCTTTGTGAAAATTACCACCTCCCTCGCAAAGTTGTGGGTTTCACCGCTGAATGTTTCCTATAAGTATTTCTAAATCACTCACACGCATTCTGAAGATCTGTAGCATCACATGAATATCTAAATGTGGAGGGTTCAGATTAACAGCCCCGTGGTTGAGGATTGCTGATTCAAAAACAGGGGAGAGCTTTTTAATTCTTTTTAATGCCCTACAAAGGGTTTATGCAACCTGATTTTATTTGACTTACACTGGCTTTTCCACAGAAATACCCTGGTTTGAATGGTTAGCTAATCATTAAGTTCAGGAAAACTGCCACTTCAGGAGAAAAAAATGTATTTGCAGCTCTCCTCTCTTAACACAGTGATGTTCCACAGCATGCTAATACATGTACAAGAATTACGCTGATGCTATAAGCCCTGTTGCCAGGATACTTTTGCAAGACATTTTTTCTTTGACTGTCAGTTGAAAATGGTGTGAAATAGCTGTTATTTGAAGTATTTCAAAGTACTGTTCATCCATAATGCTTTAAGTAGCACCATAGCTAGAAAGGCTGAAGTGGAACATCAAAATTGATATGAACTACGCTTACTATTAATATTATACCTACAGGATGATTTCAAATGCCTCAGTGAGCTGAGAGAGAGGTACAACCCCCTGAAGTACAATCCCTTTCAAAATTCACATGCACTAATTCTGTCTCCCACCATCTGCTTTATAGCATTGCGTTTTCATTTATAATGGAGTTTGAGTCCGGTAGGTTATAAGGAAGACATAGAACTCGGCTACAAGATCCATTGTGTACCCATTATGTAAGGCAGGAGTAGATCTTGCAAACCAGTTTTCTCACAAAAATTCCTTTTTTTTAACAGAATTCCAAAATTTCTCAAGCATGCTTTACTCTTCAGTGAGCTACCCTGAGTCACAGTGTTCAGGATTTCAGAGACCGTCTTATCGTCATGAATCTCAAAAGCTGTGCTGCTACCTGATATTATAAACTGCAGCACGAAGACAGAAATTATATCTCTGTGGCATGGAGCTCAAAGTGCTCTGCGCAAGGGAGAGCTATGGGGAAAGGCAGGAGATGCGCTGAATGCCTTATACTGAGCATCGTTCTCCAGTGAATGGCAAAGTGATACACAAATCCCAAGGTTTCTTGGATGACAACAGTAGCAAAGTCTGAGATTTAGACAACAGCAAAACCCAAGAGGATATAATTTATCTGTCTAATTTATCTTCGGCATGTAAGAGAGCACCAGTCCCTCCCTAGCCACAATCATTTTCACCCTGTTACTGCAAGAACCTGAAGAGCTTGGATTATGACAGGAGAAACTGTGGGTTAAGGAAAGCATTTGCTGTTGTGTAACAGCTCAAACTGCTTTACATAGCTCTAAAACATAGATACAAATGTACTGTGTGAGCTATTACTGTCATTATCTGTAAAATCACATTTGAGCAGACAGTCTGGCTAACTGAGAAGGTGTGTGGAATCTTTTTCATCCCCCTTGGTGGTCCCAAAAGTAAAGAGATACAAAATCACTGCACCTTTACCTTTCGTCTGATAATTAAATCCCCATTCTGCTGGCATGAGCCAAGAGATCACAACTCAGTCTGCTGACGCGGTGTAAAAGTGAATTGGAAAACTCTGTGTAAACAAGTTATCCTTGTGTGTAATAGAAAACCTGGTGAGCTTGTGCACACAAGACAACCATGTGAGCATTAATCCACAGAATGATGACAAAAGGAAAATACTAAAGTGAAACGTAAACACAGGATTAAATGTAATTTTTTTTAATATTTATAACATGATGCAGAGTGTAAGGACATGAATTATTGAAGTAATCCTGACATCGCAGACACTGCAGTGATGCAGATGTACTGTGGATTCTCATCTCCAAGGGCTGTAAGGGTTGGTGGATGTTCAGTAGCTCTTTTTCCTTAGTTGTAAAACACACTGTGAGAGACATCCTGCCTGCCTTTGTGCTCTGTTCCAGTTCTGAGCGTGCAGATTGAATCTCATTTTCCTTCAAGACCTGGTGACTTTCTGCCAGCAGTGAATGATCCTGCCTTGTGCCAAAACCTGCAAATTGCCAAGAGAGGAGACGACAAAATCCAGTGAGATTATATACAGAATATCTGCAAAGATGATGCCATCCCTCTGTTCTGGCCAGGGGTGGCTCCTCGACAGTGCAAGTAATTGGCAAACTTGCCAAGGACACAGAGTAAAATTCCACTTCATGACCTCTTTTCTGCACAAAATTCACTCCCCCTCCGCTAGCTTTCACTGTAAGGTAATATAAAGAGATGAGTGAAGATTAGCTTTAGAAGTCACCAGACATTCATTGGCGCACTGATTTTACAGTATATCTTTACAGATGAACCAACACTAGAGACATAACTACAACCAGCTGGTGAGACCAAGGAACTCCTTGGTAAAAGGGAGCGCGTGTGTTTAGCTTCATTTCACAAGGACTGCATTCTGTCAGTCTGAACAACACAGTGACAGTGAATAATCCACTGCAAGTAAGAACGTATTTGCCATTTCTGTGTAAGACTGGATCATAATATTGGTGGCAAACTTATTTACAGAAAAATAGACCATTCCCGAATCCCTGAACACTACAGTAGCAATTAGCTTTATATAATTTCCTCATTCAAAAACCCACATTTGCTCTCCTGATATTCATGCTCCCTTTTACCTGCATTTCCCCAAGAAAAAAAAAAAAAAAAACCCTCACATTTTTGGATACCTCGTATTTCCAGATATACTTTCCTCTTCTGCTGTGACCATAAACCTTCTCTTGTGACACATGGATCTAGGCACATCCTTCTGTCACATGTGGTTATGCACTACTTCACCAATGCATGTCCAGGCCAGTGAAGCAACCAAGGACAGCCCTTCTGTCTTTTCTTAGTTTTTCCCCAGTGACAACTTCCCTTACAGTCCAATGCATATTTAATTGTTCCATGATTTATTCTCACCTAATGTGGCAAAAACACCCATTAGCTCCAAGGATTTCTGTGATTGCCTATAGATCATGAACATAATTTCAGGATGCTGTCAAATACTTCAGCATCAGACTGTCATTGCAGATAGGATGGCTGGCATTTTAAAGTCATCTTTCTCCCTTTTTTTCTCTGTGCCCATTGTACAGGATTCTTTCTTTCAAATTTGGTATTTACATTGCATATTTCCAATACTGTTTAAGTTTGCGGGCAGCGGCACGATGTCGGGCTGGGGGCCAGTCACCAGTGGTGTGCCCCAGGGAACAATACTGGGGCCAATATTGTTTAATATCCTCATTAATGACCTGGAGAGTGGGTCAGAGGTTGCAGATGATACAGAACTGGGATGAATGGATGATACACCATGTCTGTCCCGGCAGTTTGGAGAAATGGGCAAGCAGGAATATCATGACGTTCAACAAAGGGAAGTGCCGAGTCCTCCACGTGTGGAGGGATAATCCCATTCGCCAAGGTGGAGACTAACTGGATGGAAGGCAGATTTGTAGAGAAGGACCTGGAGGTCCTGACAGACAGCAAGGTGAACATGAGCCAGCAATGTGCCTTTGCAGCAAAGAAGGCCAACAGCACCCTGCACGAGGCTGCATGAGGAAAAGCAATGCCAGCAGCTTGAAGGAGGTGATCCTTACCCTCTGCTCCACACCGGTGAGACACACCTAGAGCGCTGGCTTCAGTTCTGGGCTCCTTGGTACAAGAGAGACATGGACATACTGGAGAGAATCCAGTAGAAAGCCACCCAGATGATTAAGGAACTTGTGTATCTCTCCTGTGAGGAAAGACTGAGAGGGTTGGGACTGTTCAGCCTGGAGAAGAGGAGGCTTGGAGGGACCTCACTGAAGTGTATAAATACCTGATGGGGGAGTATGAAGAAAGAGCCAGACTTTTCTCAGTAGTGCTCAGTGAAAGGACAAGCAACAACAGGCAAAAATCGTGTTATTTATGTTTAAACATGAGAAAAAACATTTTTACTGTGTGAGTGGTCAATCACTGGAACAGATTGCTGAGAGAGGCTGTGAAGTCTCAATTCTTGGAGATATTCAGAAGCCAACTGGACATGGCCCTCAGCAAACTGCTGTAGCTGACTCTGTTTTGAGCAGGGAGCTTGGACTTGATGATATCCCTGGAGGTGTTTAAGAAAAGGGTAGATAAGGTGCTTAGGGACATGGTTTAGAAGCGGTTTTTGTCAGGGTAGGTTAATGGTTGGCCTTGATGATCTTAAAGGTCCCTTCCAACCTCACCGATTCTATGATTCTGTGATTCTATGATCTCCAGAAGTCTCTTCTAACTTCAGTTCATTTCAGTTTCCTCCTACGCTACCCATCATGATATTCATACTACATATCAGAGGCATCAGCTAATTTCTAGTTGTTCACTTTAGCACTGACAGTCACAGTTAGCACTCATTGCACTAAGAAGGTACTCTATAATACAGTGCAAAAGTGAGACAGTCTGTTGAGGATTACACTTACAAAGCAATGCACTACAGTGGTAGCAGGCCACCAGACACCAGTGCAGAACACGAAGTTGTGTCATTTTTAATGTCTTGTTTTGACAGAATTATGGAAGGAGGAGTTTATAAGTAAGAAATTACAAATAAAAGTAAATAGTTCTAGTGAAACAACTAACTAGTTTTGGAAGCTGAAATCCAGAAAAATCTATAATATCCAAGTTCCTTCTTACTTCTCTTCATCTTTTCAGCCTGACAGTCCTTACACCAGGACAGTGTCCTCTAGAAAAAAAGAAGAAATGTTGCTATTAGCTATCCACTACTCTCTAGAGTTTCCATCCCTTTAGCAGCAGCAGGCTTTCCAGGCAAATTATTCACTACATCACAGCCTTTCACTGAAGCAATTTCAACAAGTTCAGAACAACATAGCTTCAAGGCCTTAATACCGAACCAAGAGCTGCAGCAACCTGTGGAGTTCGAGGCACTCCTATAAACACCAGTAAGCCAAAACATTGGAGGATCTAGATTTTGTTAAAGTGCTCTTAGCCCAAAAATTCACAGTCCTGCTTGGCTGGAGGATAATACCCACATAAGCTATTAGATAGTAACTAAATACCTTTTTTTTTTTTCTCCCAGAAAGAGTAATTAGCTGACAACAGTATATATATTTTTATGTGTCTGCAGCTCAAATAAACTGTCTGGTCATACTTCAGTGGAGGTTTCTGTCCCTCTAGGTGGAGGGAAGAACAGCAGTCATTCGTACTTCTTTTTTCCTTGCAAAGTAAGAGCATCAATTTCTTGATTGTGAAGCTGTGCCTTGCAAAGCAAGATCAACAGTACTGTAATTTAAATTAAGTTCATGAAAATCACAGGATTCTGGGAAACCCCAGAATTCCTCAGCCAGTGAGAAATGTCTTTAAGTATGTCATAAATTGGATGACATGAAATTATGTCTTAAAAAGATAACTTGATTACATGGAAATGCCTGATCCCTTCTCCATTAAGATATTAACAAACTGTGTTTGACTAACCTCTAACACCTGCCAGTGCTCGAAGGGTTAATAGCAAACACAGTGCAAGGGAGAAGGTTACAGGGATATTATACCACCTGGGGGGACTAACAGGGAAAATAAAACAGTTCTGCCTGCGTAAGCAGACTGTACACAGCACAAGCAGAGCTCATATGGATTCTTATTCAAAACCCCATCAAAAATCACGTCATACACATACCGGTAATTTTTCAGAAAAGGACAGTTCCGTGTTCTCTGACCTATTTATACATTTCTTCTAAGCATTTCTGCTTCTAATAACACCTAGTTGTTTGGTTTCAACATAACTCTTTTCTGTGATTACCCAAACTGTCCTGATGTTTATAGTAACTATAAGAAGTCTGATGCAGGCTAAAGGCAAATTGGTCAGGGAAACTGTTAACTTTCCAATTTTAAGTCTTGCCCTGTCTGAGTCCCAGGCTTCTCAGTTTTTTATTTTTACCACTCCAGCTCTCCCTTCAACCTGTACACGCTTCCCTCACGCCTCTACCATCATCTTAACTTTCACCTTGCATCTCATAGAGTCATAGAACCATAGGATGTGTTGGGTTGGAAGGGACCTTTAAAGGTCATCTAGTCCAACCTCCCGGCATTAAACAGGGACATCTTCAACGAGATCAGGTTAATCTGCTATCATTATACATACCTGGGTGGGTGCCAGGTGCCCACCTAGCCTCTCTGTCACTCCACTCAGCTGGGCAGGGGAGAGAAAATATAACAAAAGGCTCATGGGTCAAGAAAAGGACAGGGAGATCACTCACCAATTACCATCATGGGCAAAACAGACTCGACTTGGGGAAAATTAGTGTACTTTATTACCAATCCAATCAGAGTAGGGTAATGAGAAATAAAAACTAAGTCAGTTCATCACACGTCTCTGCTGCTCCTTCCTCCTCAGGGGGAGGACTCCTCACACTCTTCCCCTGCTCCAGCCTGGGGTC
>VXBO01000765.1:0-38164 GCA_013400135.1 Rhinoptilus africanus | reverse complement strand
ACCTTGGTGTCTGCAGAGTTGTTGCTCTCACATATTATCACTCCTTTCTGGCTGCTGCCCTGCACCTCCTTAACTATGTTATCCCAGAAGGACTACCACCGTCGCTGATGGGCTCGGCCTTGGCCAGTGGTGTGTCCATCTTGGAGCTGGCTGGCATTGGCTCTGTTGGACATGGGGGAAGCTTCTGGCAGCTTCTCACAGATGCCAGCCCTGTAGCTCCCCCACTACTGAAAACCTAACACACCATTGATCAGAGAATCCCTATTTTAAGTCTCAAGTTCTTGCATAGCACGGCTTCTTCATATTTTAAAGGGTTTTTTCATTCCAAAATATTAAATAAACTGTGGCATTTTTGCAACAATAACCCTTTTTCTTAAATATGTGTCTTTTTTTCATCATCTTTTCTCTTTAAAAGGAAGCAAAAGGTTTGATTCACCAAGGAATATAACCATAACTACATGATTTTCATTAAAAAGCCATACTTTACATCTTTCAGAAAACTTATTTTCATAAATAACTTCAAAACTTGAAAAAATATTTCTTTTCAAATTAAGAAATGAAAACTACTCCAAGGTACTTGTTGAAAAAAAAATCCTAACATATCTCAACCAGTTCTAATCAGTCCTTCATATTGTGAAGTGGTCAAAACTGTTCATATTTACTGGCAATATTTTTAAGAAGAAATTAAAATTACATTTGGAAAATGAAATTGTCTCCTTAGAAGGCTATTCTGGAAAGAGAGAGAGAGAGAACTGGATCAGCAAAAGCTCAAGACAATGACAATGAGTGGCTAATGCACAGCAATAAAAAGTAAAAAATAAAAAAGAAAAGATACAAATGCCTATTTGTAATCTTTTGTTTTTCACTTTACTTTGATTCAGTTGTGTTATTGCACTCGTGCCACCTGGAAATATGCAAAATTGAGCATCAGTTCTCCTCCCACTGTGTCAGAAGCTGGCATGTGGAAAATACTTTCATTCCTGAATTTGAAGAGGATGGAATGTAAGGAAGCCTCATTTTTAATCACCTTTACATTTTAATTTAGTCTTTACTTAAAGGAGACAATTCACACTCAGTTTTAGTAAATCTGCCAGTCATCCTGTCCTGTTAACTTGAAAATTTGTAGAAGGTCCTGATTAAATGTTATGGACAACCCCACAGCTTCCCAGATATTTTTTTATTACAGCTACAAGATGGTCCTAATTTTGCTTTTGTTAAGACTTCACCTACTTAAAATATCACCCTGAATTTTTTGTGTTCAAATCTAAAGAAAATGGTAAATTGCCTGCCATGCACAATGGATGCAGGAAGCATGGCAGAAAATGAAAGGAGTTTCAGTTTCCACTTCCACCAGACTCTGAATTGTTTCATGAAGACTTTCCAAGCCTTTCATGTCCGAGTCAATAGAATATTTTTTGTTTTGATTTTTGGGATGCGTTTAGCAAAATTTATTTTTGTCCCCTTGCTATTTATTTTCCTGTGCTCTGTCATCCATTTCACCCTTGAAGATACCATTAGTGAACGATCTCTCATGTCTTTTTTCAAGAATATCAGACACTCTTTTCATTCACAAAATTCTCAAATGGTGAAAAATTAAAACATTTAGATAACAGCTCCTATATGTTTTCAGTATGCAATCAAGGAAATAACAGACAAAAATTAAGTCAATCAGCTCTATAAAGTTCAAGAAAATTAACATTGCTATAAATACTCTTCAGGAAAGTTTAGGATTCAATTTCAATACCATAGTAATTTTATTCAAGGAAACAGTAATGCCAGATAAATGCCTCCAAACTATCTTTAGAATATTACCTGGTTTATAAACATTATTATATAAATCAAATATGTGCTTCTATGGAGAACACATCTGGCCATAGCATGCAATTTAAACAAATTCCAGTAGCACTGCTACCAAAATAATTCACTCCAGTGATGGGAGGAAATGACTCATAATCAAAGAGGGAACTGCAAGTAAAAATTCTTCAGATCCTGATTCTGACACTGATACTCCGTGTCATCTTCTGGAAAGTCACTGAACTAGTTTTATTAATGATAAAGCGGAGATTATGATACTTTCTTCACAGAGGAGTTGTGAGGATGTTTTGTATCTGCAGGAAGAAAGTCACTGAGCAAGTACAAAGTATCGGCAACTTCCTATCATTTCTATTATAAATAACTGATCTACTTCTTTATTGCTATAAGACAGATAATTACTCATTCCTCCTTTATGGGATATAAACTAGTTGCTCTGTTAAACAACAGTAAAATTTAAATCTTACAGATATTGTGAAGTGCATCAATATGGAAAAGGAGGTGGGGGGAGTAGACTGCCCCCACCATCAAAGTATATCCTTTGCACATTCCTGGCACTACATCAAGGTTAAGTTAAAAGCAGCACTTGAAGGCAGTTGCATGTGGTAGATTGTACAACAAGGCTCATTAGCCAATGGTGAGTCTTATGTAAAGGTCTTTAATGTGGTACAATGGCATTTTTCAGCCTCTTTTAAAAGGGAAAAAGTTAATAATGTGAAAGTTTTATTACTTTTCTTCTTTTAAAGAAGTGCCTTTTTGTAGTGAAACATTGTGGCTAGTTAGAGCAAAAGCTCAGGGAATTTCCTTCACTCGGGGAATGACTGTAATTATACAAGGGGAAGGGACCACAGCAGTAAACTGGCAACATACCAAGGTCTTAACCCCTGAGACAGGAGGTGGAGAAATAGGTGTTAGCAGTCTTACACAAGTCCTTAAAGCATAAACATATGGTAAATCCATTACCTAAACTACAAAGAATGGAACCTTGCTAATAAACCTATTTACTAGGTTAAATAAATACTGAAAGTGTTTAAAAAAGGCGATCTGTGTGACTTTTTAAAATCAAACATTTTTCACTTGTCAGGATTTGTTGTTGGGAATCTGTGAAACACGATGGCCATTCCAACCCCGTGAACACACACAGTCATGTTCTTCCCCCTCGCCCCGAGCTCAGTGCTCGCCACCACCGCACGAAACCAGCGGCATTTACTTGTGAACTGTCTGTGCCACTGTCTGCACTTACACACTTCTCCATCACCCAACTCAGGTGCTGGCTCTCATGATGAAAAATAAAACGTAGGTGGGATTCAAGCGTATTTATCACCTTGTTGTCCAGCCTCGTGCTCCATGGCATGCTTGATTTTATCCAGCATAAATGAGGACTAATTTCAGAAGGAATAAACTGTTTTAAATTGAAAGAGGAGAGATTTAGGTTAGATATTAGGAAGAAATTCTTTACTCTGAGGGTGGTGAGGCACTGGAACAGGTTGCCCAGGGAAGCTGAGGCTGCTCCATCCCTGGAAGTGTTCAAGGCCAGGCTGGATGGGGCTTTGAGCAGCCTGGTCTATGGGAGGTGTCCCTGCCCATGGCAGGGGGGGTGGAACTAGGTGGTCTTTAAGGTTCTTTCTAACCCAAACCATTTCATGATTCTAACATTCAGTAGGAAAAAAATACAAATTTCTAGTGCTTTTAGAAGTGGCGTACTGCCAGTAGCTCTAGCAACAGTTCCAGTGAATATTTTTGCATCATCCTTATTTCAAAAACATTCTAAACTAGACAATAAAGGGCACCAAAGCTAAGGAGAACTGTGTTTTACAGAACTAATACTAAACTGACAATTGCTTTGCCAAATAATTGCCCTTCTGCAAGATGTGGGAATGGGATATCCAGTGATGTATTTTAAAGCCTCTCATAGCAGTTTCATGGATTTGTAGCAAAGAGGTGGCATTGGTCTAAAGCCAGCTGAAGTCAAAGGGCTGATTACCTGCTTAATTCCCTGCCCTTTGAAACAAGGTGGTGCAGATAGATTTTTGAGATGGCAGTGTGGTAGTTTTACAATCAGTTGTCTCCTCGCTGAGGTGGCTGCTCAGTGCCTCCCCTCTCTCCTGCAGAGTTCCCATGAATTTGCCCTCTAATTTACCAGCCTGTGAAAGGTACTTCTTTCCTGCTGCTGGTGAGTGACATGCTTGTGATCCAATTTGTGCTGCATCAGGTTCAAACAAAGTATTATTCAGGAAAAAAAAGGAAAAAAAAAAAGTTTTTAAATGTCATATGCCTGTGGAAATTCAGTGATATTTGGTCATTAGCTTGACTGAAATCCTTCTAAGTGTATACCCAAACACAAGCCATTTGTTCTCAAGCAGTGTTTATGGCGAAGGAAGCAAGCTGGGAGATCTATTACTTCTGCTCATACTCCCCATCAAACCGCCCTCTGTAAATACACAGTCAAACATTAACGATGACCCTCATCTGCTTCAGGTTCATTAGTGGAGATTCCTGTGCCTGCGTGGAATGCCACTGACATCTAGCATGGGGCCCTGGTGCTAGCAGAGTGGAGAGTATCAGATTTAAAAGCACTGAATTATTGTAATTTGAAAACTTGTTATTGCAGAAGATAGGTAACAAGCTTCAATTTAAAGAAAGTGCTTCAAATTATGTAATTATGATGGTTTTATTTGGAAAAAAGAAAAAAAGAAAAAAGGTCAATATAAAGCTGCGGTTGTAACCATTAGTTATGTGATTTAAAAGAGTGGCAATATATAAATAGTTGCCTTGTGGTAATTTTATGTTAGGAGTAAGCTATTGTTTAACAAATGCTGATGAAAAATTATTTGGTTTTGCAATACAAATATAACAAAGCAGAAAATAATCTATGTACATTATAAGGGTCATTCTTTTAAACAGTGCTCTTTTTTGTGATCCAGCAGCTGATGTGGCTTTATTAACTGACAACATCAATATTGCACCGCGCTCAAAAAGAAACAGGTAAATGGAGAAACCAAGCGAAAGTGTTAACTAATGCCATTCCAGAACCATTTAAATATTTTACACATGTGAGTACACCCGGAGCACTACAGACACCGGCTGGTATTGGGCAAGATATTTCTTTGCATTTTAAAGGTATTTCACTACTGCAGAACATAATACCATATTAGAGAAAACTTCGGAGCCACTTGGAGAAGGTCTCTCAGAAAGCTCTTCTTTGATTTGCTCTCCAATTTTCGTTTTGGGAAAAATTTGTCACCTTTTTAGTCCTCACATCCACGTCATTAGTGGATCCACGTCATTTAGTCATTCTTCATCCACGCAAAAACCCCCTGGAACTGGTTACAGAACAAAGCAGAGGTGTAAAGAGTGATCAGTGGCCATCAGGAGTTATAAAGATGCAGATGGCATCAAAGCATGTCTTCAAAAAAAAGGTATTCTGTATGTTTTCCATATAACATAATAGTTGCAAATGTAACAATGTGGATGTTGCTGATATCTGGCTGGGAGGACATCACAGCCTTTTCTGTTTTCAATTGATCCTGAGCATACCTGTAGCGTCCCAGGGTGTGATGGGGAGGAAAGGGCACACAACCCTTTCTTTTTACCACCTCTCCCTCCAAATGTGCACGGGGTGATGGCAGTCATTTGCTCAGGGGTCATTTGAAGTTGTCACTTCAGCTGGGCACAAAAGGGTGGGAACCCTCTGGCCAAATGCAGACATTTGCACCTGAGCGGATCAGGTGATAAAATAGGGTGTGATTCTCCCTGAGATTAGAAAGCGATGAAATGCTTGCTGGAAATGCCTGTCTCTGTGGCCTATAAAAGAGACAGTACGGGTAGCCCAGGGGTAACCATCTATCTCATGGACTTCTAAAGCTGTCATGAATCTTGCTTGGAGGGTGGAACAACAGACTGTGTTTCCATGAAGTCTCATGAGAGCCTGGGGGGTAAGAGGAATGAATCTCCTCTCTCTCAAGAGATGGTGTCCCACAGGCAATGCCTACTACAGCAGGCAGATGCAGCAGAAGCCTGTGCTTATCACAAATCATGAAAACGAGCGGTAGAAGTAGCCCTGCTGCCTTTACACAAGGCTCCAGCTAAAAGCCCAGGAAAGCTCTGCTGGGACAAACAGATAAGTAAAAACTGGGCATACGAGTGCATTTAATTTTGGGGTTGCTTGTAGATTATTACAACAGTGCCGAAAATTACTGGTAGTATCTCTATGAGTAAATATCCCATACAGAAGTGCTATGAAGGTCTTATTGTTATTATGCACAGTAAGTTGGAGGCAGATGTACACTACACCAGACCTCTTTCAAGCACAAAGTGTGAAAAGCCGAAAACAGCAGCTTAGATGAGTGATCCACAAAATCCCCACACAGGAACTTGCAAGATACCTTAGCTGTTTGAATATTCCACATTTAGCAAGCATTGGATTAAACCAGAAACACAGAGGGAATCACTGAAACCCCAAAACTTTCTTCCTTAAGCAAAGTAGCCTAATCATTTGCTTGCAGAGTTAACCCACCCCTTGCTTCCTCTCCTTAGTCCCGTAAGACATAAAAGCCAGTCGTCTCAGATCCTCAGCAAGCCCTGTAGCCATTAAGCTCTTGTGTGAAAGGCACGCAGCTCTGCTGCCTCTGGCTGTGCCCTAAAATATATATAAAATAGCTGCCTGCACTCTAAGAGATGTCTTAGTATAGGACTTAGTTTAGGTTTTTTTGAATTTAGCCTTTAGAGACATCTAAGTCACAGCTGCTTGTAGGCATCTAAGCCCAAGATGAAACACCAAACTTCACAGACATCCCTCTTTTTTGCATTTCTTGGATTTCTTAAGCTGTCAATAATTCCACTGCCAGCAGAACAGCTATTTCAAGGGACACTGTCCAGTTTGATGTGCTGGATGTTCAAACCTATCTCCTCCTGTTCACTATACTTTGAACTATGGTATCTGAGTCAGGTTAGTGAATTGTACTCCTGGGGCGAGCACCAAGACATGAGGAGAGGCAGCAGTAGGCAATGGCTTGCCTATGGTGGTTTTGGGGGGATATTCTTAGGTTAATCACTCATTATCTCTTTTCTTTCTCAAAAGCAAAGGTTATTTTCCTTCATGAGACACATGTGAGGCAAACTGGGTAACAGTAATATGCCCACAGAGGCAGGACTTTGGGAACCTAAATGGGTTGAGCAAGTTCCTTTTCTTTGCATTGGGCCCGGCTGTGACGTGTCCCAGTCCCCTCTCCAGCCTGCAGCGGGTTCTTACCCCGCTGGGACGGGGGCTCCCAGCAGCACAAGGAGCTGCAGGAAAACCTTTTTTCTTGATATTTTTTGTGCACAGCACTGCTGGGTACTGAGCTCCTCAGGTGTCCAAATGCAGACATGAAACTGTCTATTCCTGGTGTCTTTATAAAAGACTGATTGGAGACAAACATCATGCGCAACAGTCTAAATGAGTTTGAGGTTAACCTTAAACTATCCACTGCAGTAGGTATTTGTTTATTTTCTTTTCAGACTCTTTTCACAAGCACTTTTTAGTTGGGTACCAGAGCCTCTTTTTTTCCAGTTTCCATACAAAAACCCAAAGCTCTCATCTCTTTGAATGCCATGGTTGACAAAGCACCAGTGTCATCAGCCATTGTTGTATGTAATTTTCTGGGAAAAAAAAAATATGGTTTTCTAGAATAAACACTTACAAAGGATTATTTGTTTAAGCAGCTCACATTTTTCAGAAGGAATGCTGATATTCATAAATTCAGTTGTTTGTATGTTCTGAACAGTATATTCTCCTTTTCTCAAGGCACCTGTGCTGCTATACGTAACCGTTTGCACTGATACACAGCAGGTGCTAGTGAAGCAGAAATGTTATTTTAACATGAATTGAAGCAAAATAACACAACCAGAAAATCAAATCGTATGTTAGATATTTCTGGTAGGTTTTCTGTTTTTAGGATTGCTTTCGTTTTCTACAGTTGCATCAGTCTAAAGTCTGACAACAAAGCAAATTTATACTCAAGTTTTTTTGAGTATATATATCTATAACTTTGAAAATCTATACTCAAGTTGCTTTGTACAACCTGCTCTAAGTGACCCTGCTCTGGCAGGGGGTTTAACTAGATGATCTCCAGAGGTCCCTTCCATCCCCTGTGATTATGTGGTTCTGTGATTCTTCCTTGTTGAACTCTGTTAGGGACAGTGAAGTTAATGCAGAGAATGTATTTATCTGAGCGTTCTTATTATTCTGGCACAGGTGTCTTCAGTGAAAAAAGAAAACATAAAAATCATAAAGTCAGCTGATGGTAAAGCAACCCTATTAGTACACATTTTAAACATTAAAAAAAAAGAAAAAAGAAGAGCAACAACTACAAAGTCATGTTTCCTGCATTCCTTGCGAACACCAAGTTCTTGAAGTTTTTTCTGGGCATTTCAGACATGTGAAGAATGTGCGATCGGACCCTTAAAATCAAAATTATGATCATGTCTGTGAATGCCATTTTAAAACAAGGAAACACATTCCATCAGTCAGAGGCAGTTAGAGGCACAGCCCATCTAAGGACATACAATTTTTCCAGTGGAGGCGGTGTTTTCTGATGAGTAAACTACACTGTTCAATTACATTGTTGTATGAGTGGCAAAGCAGATTCAGCTGTTACTTTTTCAAAACAAATATAGCTCTGCATTTTACACCTTAGTGTGTTCACGTGCTTCACTAAATGTGTTTATATATTGCTCTCCTCATCTTCCTTACAAATGCTTTGAGTTCAGAGACAACATCTGGTTCATAGCACAGGCTACCGGAATGAAACTGAGATAAAAAATCTGAGCGAAGATTCTGTAACACAGAAAATTCAGAGAAGCTGAGCTCAGGAGTTTGGCTTTTGGGTTCATTGTTCCATCTTCTTACCCAAACAGTGTACTAGACTGCTTAGTAGTTCAGGCAGAAGAGTCTCTTGATTTTCTCTTATTTTATAGCCTTGCTCTTGGGAGGAAATGAGTAGGTGCTGTAGCAGGAACATCTCCTAAGCTTTTAATAGATATGAAAGAGCCACTAATAATGTGTACTACTCAATACAGTTTTCTAACAACAAGAGTGAAAGCCATTGCATCTTCTTTACCTTTTTACAAAAGATCATCATTTAAAATAGCAATGATCCAGAGAAACGGAGGACTCCCAAATGAGAAGTTTGTGTTGCAACTCTACCTGTTTCAGTTATCCATCAAGAGAAACATTCACCCACCACAAATTACTCCCACAGGCCTAGACTGCCAGATTTGGCAACCACTTTTTTGGTGCCTCCATACTGCATTTGTAACTGGAGGTTTGGAAGAATCCATTTCCAGAGGTGCTGAAGAGCTGCTGTCCCTACTGATATTAGTTTATTCAGGAAAGTCTTTTCAGATTCAATCAAAGATGAGCTTTTTGTTCCCTTTCCTCAGGGGCAGCTCAGGAGGATGTCCATCTTCTACTTATGACTTGAATAAGCAGTGAATTATCCCTGCCTGACAACCCTGATTCTCCTTGACTTTTAATGAAATCTTCTCTTGCTATTTCAGTCTGATAAAACCGAGTTCAACAACTGAATGTAATAAGATTAAGACTGTATAATAAATAATACGCTGCAGTTTTATGACACAAAGCATTATTGCAAATATAAGTTCACCAAGACATGGAATTTGATATTGCAAATGAATGTACAGTAAGTTCTTTGTGCAAATTAGGACCTGTGTGCAATCCTTATGAAATGCCAGAAATTAAAATGAAAAGGCAACATGTATAGCAGCTTGATGGAGGTTTTTTTTCCTAGCAAGCAGGATGAAAAGGAGTAGAATATACTTGGCAAAGAAAATCTAACCAGCTTCAGAAGACTGTGTAATCCAATTGTTAATAGATGATTTGTGATTGTTTTCTTGGCATTCCATAAAATACATAAACGGCTTCCAGTGTAGGCTAAGGGTAAAAAGGGAAATGAATGTTTATTACAGCAATATGTGAAAAGCTAGAAATTACAAAGGGACAAACCTCAGAACTACTCTGTTATTACTGAGGCTAAACTTACATCAACTCCAGCATGCAGCTCTGACTCAATAAGGATCACAGGATTTGACTCTAGAAAGAGATGATACCATTATGTGGAATGAAAAATACACGCAGCTACATGAGGGAAAGCACTACTTAAAGACATTGAATCAAGTGAACTTTGAAGTCAATATGGTCTTCAAGAAAGCACTGATGTTAATTCAGTGGAAGGTTTTTCCACCAGAAAGGTGCTGTGCTGCCAAATTCACATTTCTAAGTCCTTTTCTAATAAATGCTCTGTAGAACTTTTTCTGCCCTTGTAACAAGCAGTGATAAATTCACCAGTGAGAAAAACCTACCACCTACCGTTACAAAAGAAAAGCAGGAGGGAGGGAATCTGGGGTGACTGATGAGGAGAAGATGGGTGGCACATCTGATGTTCAGTATCCTATTGCCACTGTCAGAGGTGGAGTATGTCATGTTGATCATGTTGGCCATTAGTCTGGACAGCATGACATTTCTTATACTCATGTGGAATATTTCAGATGTGATTGGTACATAGCGAGAAGGCTTAACATGGTTAGGGACCAAGTCAAGGATGAATGTGCAAAGTTTAATATGCTATTTATGGTACACAGACAATTTGTTACTTCATGTTTTCTGTGGAGAAATCTAGGCCTACAAAAACATACAGACTTTGCACAAACAAGAATGCTGTATTTGAGGTATGGAAGATTATTCTGCTGGACCACCACTAATTTAAAACAGAGATTAATTTTCACTACTTTGAATGGATTATTACTACTGAATGGATTATTTTATCACTGTTCTACCAGAAGACCATGATCTTAGAAAATCCCAACAGTTTGGGAAAGAGCAATGGCAAGAGCTCCTTTAGCCCCACATGCACGAGTAGCAAAGGAAACCAGAGCCTTCCTCACCAGTCCTAGTTCCTTAACTAGACCCTAAAACTCTGTAACAAGCTCATAATTGACTCACAGCACCAATATGTTATCTTAGACTTAAGCCACAGCTTCTGGAAGAACTGAGTTTTCCCCTCAGCCAGTAAAAATTAACAGAATTGAAAGAATTTTTCCCAAGGAATAATTCAGAGCCATTAGATGATCATTTCAGTGGTCCAGATGGGTTAATTCCCTCACAAAGCTTGAGCCCATTATTTGAACAGAAGTCAAAGAAGTCTCGAAAGCTCCTAAGCACCCTAAAATGAGCCCTCACTGTATGTGGTAGCAAGACAATTAGCCTGAGAGTTTCTGAGGCCCCAAGATCTTCTCAAATTAATATATCATCTGACTTAGCAGAAATGTACAAGTGGCAGTCAATAAACAACAGCAATTATATGCTTATTTCCATCCTCCCTTTCTTTGACATGGTCATTGTGAAGATGGCAGCATTCAAGTTCCATCTCTGATGAACAACGTTCTGTTGCTTGGGGTCACGAGTGAGCAGGAGGGACTTTTCCTATAAGCTCAGTACCACATTTCAACATCTTCACATATTTTGTTCTGATGGCAGAAATAAGTGAATTTCTACTGCACTGGATGCAATGAAAATGTGAGAAATCACAGAGGCACAGATTTCTGTGACAGTGGTGCTATTATTTTTTGCTAACGGCACTTGAGACAATACAAAGTACTGGGAGAGAAGCACCTTATACCTACCCACAACATAGATTCCTTTGTCATTTGTTTATAGCCTGTCTTAATTTTCTCATTGCAGATATCCCAATATCTGAAATAAGTTAATTGTTAGCAGCAACTGGCATGTTGCTCCTTGGTTCTTTCCTTGTTTGATCTTTGCTACTTGGTGTGGGGAAAAAACGGACAAAAGGAGGGTAATTTGGAAACACTATTATGTGCAAGGGGAGAGCTGTTCTTTGTTTTTATAGATGCTATGCATTCCCACTGTTAGATTTATATGGGAGGTATATCCTTTACATTGATATGTTTGAACCATCCACATACAGCCGCAGCCATACCTATAAACAAAGTACATTTCCTAACTGTACAATTGTTCTTTCCATATCTATACATTCCAAGAAATATATCAGATTTATATACTTTATATAGATAGTATATATTCTACATATCCAAAAGCTTTCCTGCTAAATTGAGTACACTACTGCACTGTAAAAGTAGAAGTATTTATACTAAATAAGTATAAAAAATGATCAGTAACAGAGGTTAATATCAGAGAATTTACACTCAGCTAAGCTAACATAATGAAATATTCCTATTCTTGTATCTAGACCAACCAAGAAAAATAGATTTTAACTAGTTCTCACCAGCTTTAGCCAGTGCTTAAAATTTTAGCCCATCTTTTCCATAGTTAATAGCTATCAAATATTTCTCTGCGATGCTTAATTTTAGTTGTATTTATTAATTGTTTATATAATTGCAATTGTAAATGGAACACTTCACTGATTCTGTAATAGGGAGTCTGAATTTAAAATAATTTATTAGGTCTTAATTTATGTGCTGTGAAATCTGTTAGATCATTTGCTAGTCAGTATGTTGTCTAGAATAAAGGCATTTCTACAAAGGGATTTTAGGGTGAGGGTCACCAGCATAATCAGAAACATACTCAGTCTGGCCTCCAGCTAAAGATTATATGCTTTTAAGTGTATTTCTGTTTTGCAAAATGGCCTTTTGAAGACTTAGCCATTTCAACAAAATTCCTTTTTTCTATATAAAAAGAGAAAGAGCAATTATTTTGCACTGTTGTCTGACTTACCACCACCACCACCCTTTCCCCTAGATAGAGATGACCCAGCTGATCAAGTGTGAGAAGTACATAGCTCTCTGGATGACTTGTCTGAACCTCTGCAATGAAATCTTCAAAGTTAGGAGCAAAAGTTGGCATTAAGACTAAGCAGGGATTTGATTAAAGATTTGGATTTACCCGCACAATAAATTGAGCCAAACCAATTCTTGTCTCTTACAAAGGCACAGTTATGTTTTCCACCATGTAGGGAAGGAAGTGACATTGGTTAGCTTTCAATTGTAATTTATTGTATTCATCCATATGCTTATTATAACACAGAGGATTTGTCAGTATGTCCATCATAAGAACAGGACTGGGGCTTTTTTGTTGCTAAGCTCAGCTGTTACAAATAATATTTGACTGAAGTCTCAAAGCATGTCTGCTTGTACATGCGACTCTGAAAATGAAACTTTATACTTTGAACGTCTTTAGAAATGTACATGTAGGGGGCTTTAGGGAAAAAGGTGGGGCTGCTGAATATATTGCTGACCAAATATATATATCTATATATCAATACAGACATGTGTAGAAGTCTATATTATAGAGTTATGTAGATGTCCATGTGTAGATGTCAGTATTTCAATAAATCACATGCCGTACATAGACAAAGAAAAGAAGTGTGATTCTTTTTAACCCAAAGTTGTCAACTATAGAGTGAGATGAATCATGCTATGGGCACATGGAAGAGTACCTGTAAGAAGAGAATTAAAGGGGACCTCATCTAAAGTGAGGTGAGATGAATTTCACCCCCATCAGCATGGTAGAACAGAATGACCTGAAGTTTAATGCTCTCAGGGTGCTTATTTTATCCTAGTAATGACCTGTTTAGGTTCTTTTTTCCTCATTGTTGTGACTTTTAATAGTCAAGTAACTTATTCTCCTTTAATCTCCTCTACAAATATTCTGTCTCTGGACAAGGATGGAACTTACCATATTGGGATCTATGACCACGGTGTTGAAATGCATGTATTCAGCTTCCCTGCCTTCAGAGTAAATAATAAACTTAAAATACAGAATAGGGACAAGATTCTGAGCCTTTCAGTCTATTTTTCTTTCCAAAACTAGCTCTTCACATACTTACACTCATGACCTATTCAACCTTCCTTTTACTCTGTAGCATGTATTCAGAGGAAACTCCTAATGGACACCATATAGGAATTCACTTCAATAAGAAAAAGTGATAAGCAGATTGTTATCTTTCTGGATTCTTTTCCTTGTGCATGGAGAAAGTTAAAAATAATTGTAGTGGAACTTAGGAAAAGGAAGAAAATATGCATAATAATAATACAGTAGGGTAAAGAGCAGAGTGAAAGACACAAGTAATAAACATGTGAAGAACAAACAGGAAACAAAGAATATATTAAAATATTTAATTGAATTTTATTTGTGCAGTCATTTAAAATTTCCCTCAAATGCAATTCATCTCTTGATTACATTAATTGGTTCCACCTAAACCAGTGAGATAATAATGAAGAGCATAATTTCTCTCTTAAAGTAAATGAGATGGGTTTGATCTCGGTGCAATCTGCAAGGAATGCACTCTTCTTCTGTAGGAGCTCTAAGATTAGTTCCTAAAAGCATATCTGAGAAGGTAGGCATGGGAGAGACATTAATAAGTACAAAGGCAACTGTTCTTTATGGCATCAGATTCAAAAAAACCTACTTTATCAGAATAAAAAAAAGCAAATCAGGAAAAAAATATGAATTGTGGATAGCAGTTTTCAGAAGTGTCCTTTTGGACCTTGTGAATCACAGGTGAACTTTATTTCATAATTTTACAAGTCATTAATTATAGAATAATGACTTATTCTTCTTTTGCCATTATGTCTCTTTTAATGTTACCTCCTTTAAGAACATCTAAGCAAAGCTATCTACACAACACCGAAAGTTGAAGCAAGAGTATGGATTACCTCAGAGCCAACAAAATGCTTATCAGCCGACAAAAATCATTATTATGCCTTTTATATGCTTGCTTTTATTCCTAACTTGACTTGCTGCTTTCTACCCTGTTACTATACTACCTGGATTCCCAGGAGTTTTCTAACTCTCAGCCAATAATCCTCACGGAGGAGGAGGAGGAGGGAGTGTTACATGTCTGTGAGAACCTCTGCAGTTTGTTGCCATTGAGTGAATTGGAACAATTTAGCTTTGAGGAAGTGATTTATACACGCACATTCATCACATATAACCTGCTCTGCTCTGTTAACTCTCTGTTTGATCTCTGGAGGGTTGAGTAGATTAGGGAGGGTCTTCACACGGAGGTTTCATTAACAGCCAATCAGTTAACCTGGCACGACTCCTGTTTGTGCATTTGGATACTTTAAAGCGGGAAGAAAAGGAAAAAAAAATATTGTTAATTGGTATCATTATTTCCCAGTTCAGGAAACACCAATCATGCTGTTAGAGAGAATTTGCTTCCTATTTCCTTGATTTTATTATTTATATTTTTTTTTTGCTACCAGTGTAGAAAACAGAACTGGGGGTTACAATTTAAGCCATTCAAAAAATGCTGATCACAATATGTGAATACTGGCAGCATGAAGTACGTGGGTAATCAAAGAGCACATTAAACATCCAACCATAAGCCACAAAAATTTGGGTAGTACAATCCGGTTTAATGAGAGCGGGAATGCAGGCCAAGCAGTTGCACTTTTTAAACGTACCAGGTTAACGGGGCTCTGCTCACTATCACCGGTTTGTCTGCTGGAGCGGGAGGGGGCAATCTGATCAGCTCAAATGGTTGATACAATTATAAAACAAAGTTAAAAAACAAAGTCAGTATCATATAGCAATATGACTATTATTGTTATCAAAGGGAAATTATGAGGTATTAGTGGCATATGGTTTTGGAACAGAATAACCAGAGTTCCAGCAGTGACTCCCCGTGCGCAGCGCAGCCTGTCCCTGTGGTTTACAGAACAGGGTTATATTATTAATCAAAGGATTAAATTTAGTACTTCACGGTATCCTTAGAAACCAAAAGGCTGGTTGCAAACCAGAGAAGTGCTCACGATAGTTCTACAATTTATAAACTGATGAAAGTACATAAAAATTTCTAGTTCCTTATTCGTCCAAAGAACTTGGAATAAAATAATCAAGTATCAGTAATTTTAGGGAAATATGCAGAAAAAGTTGACAGAGTAACTGTGTGGGCTTATTAGTTGTAACTGCAGCAACAAAATGGAAAAATTTTGCTTTGAATATTAATATTTCTTTCAATAACAAAAATAAAGGTCTGATGTCACCTTCTATACAAGCCGTCACAATCTTTGAATGTTTAAGTATTTATCTGTTATTAATGAATACCAATAGTCCACTGTATCTCAGACTCTGTCCATACCATACCCTCCCACCCCCCACCTCCCAGATGTCGAGAAAAACAGATGTGCTCTGTAACATGCCCTGATATTTGAACGATAGCAGACTACTTAGTACAAAGTTTTGGAAATTTAGTCTCTTTCATATTAAGGTTGCAATTCAAAACTCACTGGCATGTGCAAACATAGTGATAGCACACAAGAGAGAGAGACTGCTGGAGGGAAAGACCAGATTTAGGGCTTCATGGATAAAAAGCGTCAACCTTAACTTTATACAGAATTTTAGTGGTAGTAAGATGCTTTTCCTGATGACTTGTTTCCTGTATTTTCTTTACTTTTCATTACCTGTCTCTTTTAAGCCTTTGCAAGAAATATACAACAGTCCTATCATCAATTTCCCAAAATAAGCAGTCTCTTTTTCATCATGTTAAGGACATGAGCACAGCTACCGCCTTATGTGAACCAACCAGAGATTGTTTTAATTCAATAAAAAACAGAAAACTTTTTATACATCACAATGTTTTTGTTATTGTTAACAATCACATCCCTGCATGAATGTTTATTATCCATACACAGATACCATATATATTCATATACTCTTTATAATATCTTGAATTTTCTTCTCTATTTTATGTGGTGATGAAATCCACAATGACAGCAGCAACAGGTAGCATGCCTCTCCGTAACTAACAATGCCAACACACCACCACTGTTCCTCTGCTTTTTATCTATCTTACATGTTTTCTGTTGTCTTATATTATACTTACATCAAAACTGTGTACCTCGGGCTGACTCTTCTGGACCCGGGACAAGAGCCTTTATCCTTTAGCAGGACACAGAATGACAGGATATAAGTTCATTTCATTTTCAGTCAAAGTAATTTTATTCTTAGAAGACACAGAAAGAAAAAGGTTGTGATCTACGATTTCTATATTTAATTCATACCTCTTTTATAGATTTGTGTGAGATTGAAAGGCATACAAGGATGGGGATTTTAAAATCTTAAAAAAGTTATTTTTAGCAGTTTTGTAAAAGTAGTGTATCTTTCCTCATAGCATCTTTCCCTGGCAATGATGTTGTTCATTTCTTCACGCTTTTTAGTGTGCTTTGACTTTATGAAAAGCACTGTATAAACACTATTTGTGTGTCTGTGTGTTTCCTGTACTGAAATTGAGCTTTCCATGATGATTAACATGAAAAGAAGGTATGTAAGTATCATGGCTTTGGAGATTTGATTACCAGAATAAAGAATGCCTCCTCTGACCTCTCCCGGCTGTAGCAGGCTTTGGATCTAGCCCCTTAGAAAGCACATTGTTATGAAATAATGGGGTTTGTTTTCATTATGAAGTTACCAAAGTCAGACACTGAATGGTATGTATTTCTGGTAAAATGTTAACCTTTTGTTACCTTGTTTTAAGCCAACATTTTACAGTGGTTTGTACAAGGATTATTATTGGAAGTTGAGCAGTAGGATGCATTGGCTTCCTCGGTTTACCTTTAGCTGAATGTTATTAATGGTCTTAACAAAAAGGGACTGGGGAAAAGACTGAAAAAAAGGCTGTTAATCCAGCTGGGCAGACACAGCCAACAGGGAGAGAAAGTTACTGACACAAAGCGATAAAGGATGCACGTAATCTTCTGTCTGAGGCGAGGTGCACTCAACCTGCTCTGGAAATTAAAATAAAGATAGCATCCATTTTGTATAAAAGCTGGTATGAGATTTTGTGTGTGTGGTTTTTCAGACGGACACCCACCTTCGCCCCCAGCCAGCTCACACTGTTTTGAAACAGGGATTGATGCAGAGATGGAAACGATCAAGTGGAGCAGCAAAGGCCACAGCCCATTTCAAAAGCATTCCTTTTCCAGGCCATCAGCCACAGCAGCAGCACGGGAAGCCTCTCCCAGTCTCACTGCTACTGAGCGGCAGCTTGATGGTGTTTATGCATGGCGGGACCCCACTGGCGAGGAGACCTGCAGCTCCGGAGCACCAGAAGTGACGTTAAGAGAAATGGGTACAATTGACAATGGAGCTGTTCACCACACGAAAGCTGCGAGCCCATCAAGCATCCCCTCTAGCACTTTTATTGCTCATTACTCAGCTTTAAAGAGGCTTTTTTATCCTGGAGAATTTAAGGGAAATATTTGCTTTTCTGATACTTTTCTTATTCAGCATATGAGCATCAGGTTTGACAGACATCAATGGGTCGAAGAGTTCACGGGCAACATTTATCTTCAAACTATGCTACAAGGCTTATGCAACGCTTCAACTCAGGCTGTCAAACATGTTTGTCCTCCCCACTACACTAACTAAAACTGTTGGGTCACTGGGCACTTTGTGTCCCCTTTTCAGCTCTGTTAGGAGTCCCTTACCTTATACTTTGACTGCATGTTATCTGATGCTGAAACCATACAGAGACTTAAGTCTTATCTGTGGCCTCCAGGTGAGCCCAGAACACCATAAATATAATGTTTACATTAAAACGTCATCCTCTTTCACTCTTGTTCTCTGACGCTGCAGCTCTAGTCCTAAGCCTGGGATGTTACAGATATCCATGGCAAACGAATGTAAAACAAAGCAACTGGGTTTTGCTTGATCCTGCGAGGAAGCAAGACTGGGAATCAGAAAACCTTTATCAAAAGATTAAGGTCTGTAACAGAAAAAAAAAAAATATCAATAACAGTAGTTAAAAGGCAGAAGTGTTTCCCAAATATTTCCCTAATATATTAATGAAAAAGGCCTCCCAGCATGTTCAGTTGCTGCTGATGACAAAATAGTTTCCATTTTAATAGTAGCTCAGAAAGATACTAAAAGATAGCTCCTAAAAGCAGACACTGGCATGTCCAAATAACCTATATTTAAGGGTTTCAGAGACAGCTTTTGAAGGAACTCTCTGGGCCATTAATTTTGATTTCCAATACGTTGTGGAACACCAGAGACATTGCAGGAAGCTGAAAGACAGCTAATGTTGTGCCAATATTTTAAAAGGGCAAATAAGACGACCTGGGTAATTATAAGCCTGTCACACTGACATTGATCCTAAGCAAAATAGCTGGCTGATACAGGACTTCATTAATAAATTAAAGGAAGGTAATATAATTAATGCCAATCAACATGGGTTTGCGTCGAGCTAAAGTGATACCTTTTATGATGAAATTACAAGTTTAGTTAAAAAGGGAATAATGGAGAATTCATATATCTAGACCTCTTTATGGCACTGATTTGGTACTCCCTGATTTATTTATTTATTTATTGACAAAGAAACTGTGGTGACAAAAATACAGCCCAGCACATGTCAGTAAAACTATCTGATTAACAGGTCTCAAGGCATGACTGCAAATGGACATGCATCACTAAGAATGTAGGGTTTGGGGCTTTTCTGGACCACCACAAGTTATTTATATTAAAAAACTGAAAAAAATACTTTATAAATATATACCTATATTCATATATGTATATGAATCCACCAGGGTAGTAACTAATGAAGAGAATGACAAAGTGGTACAAGCCACCCCACAACCTAAGCATAAGCAAGCACTTTGATCCTAAATATGGCCACATGTATAGTAGTACCTCTGAGAATAATCACTTATTCTGGGTTACAACCTCAAGCAGTCTCTGGAAGAAATAAATGAAAGAGAGAGAGAGAGAGAAAGAAAGATATAAAGAAAGGAAGAAAATGAGAGAGAGAAGCATGAGTGAATTATGAGCTGAGTTCAAGTTTCCAGTACAATTCTCTACTTGAAAGGGCAAATACAAGCAGTGGCTACAGAAAGAGTATGTTCAAATACCAAGGGAGGTGGCACCAACTCTGTGCTTGGAAACCGTGCTACTGAATTTGGAGCAATGCCCAGCACTGGTACCCAGAGGTAAAGAATCATCCTGGGTAATTAAAAATTTGAATAGAAGTCATGAGAATGATGTGAAGATTAGAAAGTTTTTTTCTTTTTGAGGTACTTGAGAGCTCAGTTAAATAATTTATCACAAAGAAAGCAAAGACAAGACCATAAGCACTTATTTAAGGGATAAAATTGAATAATAGAAGGCTTTTCCATCCAGACGAGGATTTAACAGGCTCCCATTTCTGCGAGCTTAAGTTGGAAAGGTCAGACAAGCAATAATTTAAAACAGAAAAAATAACTGAAAAAATAACTAATTACTGTTTACAGATTCCTTCCTTTTCTCTCTGGTCTCTCCCTAAGATCAATGAATATTGAACTCTGTTCTGCACAGTTGTGCAGGGAGCTGAACATGTTCTTACCCCAAACTAGCCTAACGCTGAACAGGCTGTGTAGTCTCTTGGGACAGACAGATCAGGATTTTGAGCCTTCTACACAGAAGGAAGGATGTGCCTTTCATTCTCCTACACCTTGGCTAAATCTCTAACCATTCACAGCTACAGGGCTAAAGTTATCATAGGTGATGATGCCACTATTTGAAGAGAAAGCAAAGCATGCTGCCACATTTGATGTGGAACACAGTCCTCTAAGAATATCCCCACCAGCTATTCTCTAAGAGCATCTGCAGGAAATTTAGAGGGAGAAAGAAGAAATATTTAGTTTGTGGCTCTTGAATACGCACTGAACAGTCTCCAGCTTCTCCAATGTCCTGTTGATCCACTTTTGGTTACTGGCTGAAGAAAGACTTCAGGCTCCTGGAAACTTTGCAGTTTGGTATGGAAATTATTTGCAGAACTGAGGAAACCCTGGACTTAATCAGCATCTGAAAAAATATTTTCCAGGGCATCAGGAACTTAACCTAAAAAGTAAGCTGCACTTCGCTGCTGCTCTAGATCTAGTCCAGGATCTCTTATGCTCTTATCATGAGTGCAATTCTTACCTTGTAATCAATTCAGAAGTGTACTCGGAAAAAATGAAATTAAAATAAAATAAAATAAACCCATGTATTTTTTCATACAGATTTGAACATGGTCTTCTCTGATAAGCACATGATTTTCCAAAAAAACACATATAATGAAATAAATGCAAATTAATACAATGATCTATTATTTTGACAGATAAATATATCTGATAGGCAGCTTCCTGTAAACTTCACAATAAAAATTTTAAATCTGTATTTTCACTTTTCTCTTTTAAAAAAAAATGGATTTCACAAATGGAACTTACATATAGTTATTTCTAGGGCGGTGCAAGATTAGCAGCCTACTCAGTAGTGCTCAATAGTGGTCTTGAAAATCCTGAAGAATATAATATAGACCAGAATTTCCAATCTGAGCTTTAAATTTCTTTGCTTTTACATTTTATTCAGACCATTAACTTTATTTAAAGGTATTTTTGATTGCATTTATAAAATATTTAAGTTTTAATATACACAGCATCATTAGCCTACACCGTGAGAAGCATAAAAGCATATGAAAGTAATAGCTTTCTTGACATACAAGAGGATTCATATGTATAAACTGAATTTTTTCGCATTCTATGAACTCACATTTCATGGAGAGACCAAATTTATAGAAAGGGGAAATCCCTCATCCAGTTTCAAGTTCATAGGAGCTTAACATAGGAATATCAGGTATGTGTGGTCCTAATATCACCTTTGCAAATTAAATTTCAAGATGTAGATCATTAGAGAGTATTGCTTGCAGGAGTGCCTTTTTTTTTTTTTTTTAATGTTATAATTTAATTCTTAAATCTGGGAGTCTGGAGTTTTTTTCTGTGTTGTTTCAGAAAGTTGCAGTTACAGAATAAAGTTTTTTAGATAGTTGTTTGGCAACACAGCAAGCAATCTGAGTTAAAAAACAACCACTTTTGGTCATCAGCATATTAGTATCTTCTAGTCTTCTATGATGTAAACCTTCCACTAAAAAACCCACTGCTAAAGACACAAGCATTTAAAATTGTCATTAGCATCGTAGCATTTTTGAAAAAAATCCCCTGTATTTGCAGAGGAACAATACAAACCATCAGTATTACATAGCCCTTTTGGGGTACCTCCATGAACCAAATGCCACCCATGTACAAAGTGCACTAGCATGCAATGACTATTTAAGAAGTGCTCACAGAGGCTGGGTCTCACTCTTTGAAATAACGTTTGGAAGAGCTATTCCTGCATTTCTCTCCAGCTCGTATGTAGAATGGCCACTGGATTGGTGTTGCTTTACTGCTCTCCCTCACCATGTCAGCAAGAGAAGGGTTTTCCTCAGCTACAGTTCCTTAACTAAGGAATAATTTCACTCAAAATGACAGCAAGGGAATGTTGAGGTCCAAAGGCAATTTTTGAAATTTGCCATGTTGAAAACTTTTGCAAATATATATGGCTATAATTAAAAGTCAAATCCAGTACAAGAGCAGAAAATGGTGCCTAAATAAGAGCAGTAGCTATAATTCTTCATGAGGGTCCCTCTCCCAGACAGGCTGCAATGTCATTCCCAGCTAACATATGGTAGCAGTCAAGCACGTAATCTATCTGGGATTATTAGGGGCAACACAAACAGGCTACATCCTCCCACTCTTCTTTAAGGCCATATCGATGTGCACTTAGTTAACAAAAATCAGCATTCTTTCATTTTCACCCCACCTGTCCGGGAGATTTTTTATTTGGCATGAAGCACCATCGATCTGATTCGGACCCATCTGGGCTGATCCTCTGTTCCCAGCCTGCCAGTCTGGACACACAATAAAACGCCACTTGCTCTCTCTGTCCTCAGCTGTCCCTTTTGAACCAGAGACCAAGGGAAAGTGGGGAAAACAGTAAGTGTCAGAGATAATATTTACTAGTATGGCAATACCTTCAAGAACATGAGTCAAAGCAATCAGGTTCTGAATGCAGTTGCTTGCAGCTTCTTGTTTTGATCTCTGCTTCAACATTCGAACGGTAAGGAGCTCCAGTTGATGGCTAAAGCTTCTTAAGAATCAAAAGTTGTTCCTAAAATTTTATTTGGAGTTTGACCTTGAAAATATTATTTTCCTTGGTACTTAACACATGCCCTTCTTTCATGACACCTGCACGTTATAATTAAGCCCTTGTCAAAGAGGAAACGAAGAGGAAAAAAAAGATTCTTACCAACACCATAGTTGCCCATTAAAAAAAAAACAAAACATAAGGTCTCAAAAAAAATTTGAGTGTGAAAACATTTCAAACTAACATCTCTTACCACTTGTGTGTTAACTCACAAACTTATGCACTTATGAACACAAGTTATTTGGAGAAGGAAATTTTAAAAAAATAAATAAGTAGATCAACCTTGCCACTTTGCTCTAGAGCTTTACAACACACAAACTGTGCAAATCTGACCTTTGCTGTGACAGGAAGCATAAAATAAAATACAGTCCTTGTGCTGGTCCTTGGCTGTGTGGCAGACCACTCCTTAGAACAGGAGGGAATTTAGTGAGTCTTCCAAACACAGAGCAACCTCCACTGCCTGCAACCACACACACAGCCAACCACAATTCAGGTATTCCCATAAGTTCTTGTCAGTGTGCACAAGTAGTGTTATCACCTATAATTGACTACACGAATTACGCTGGCAAACTTAGCAATAATTACACATCTTTGCCACCATTCAGGAATTACCTCTCAGGGCATGAAATCTGTTTATACTCACTTCCAACAAATTCAGAGTTCAGTTTGCTCAGCTATGCGGGTTTGTCGGCTGTAACGATCTCGTTCATTACATGAAGCATTCCATGAAAAAGTATCTTGATCCACTCCTTGGTTTCTCAAAGAAACCAGTGTACCTAAAGAACAGTTTGACACAGAAAGGAAAAACATCTCTTTCCTTCTGACAGAGCAAAACTTTCTTGCACCATAAAATAATTTCCACTGGCATAGGAATTGTGTTTTGTGGTGGACAGAGTGGCTGCTTAGAGAAATCTAGGATCATCCTAAATTCATTACTTTCTTCATTAAGGTCACTGCTTGTCTACCTCTACTTTCCTGCTTGTTCATTTAAAATAAGTTCTTTGAGCCCAAGAGCTCAGAAATTTCTCTCCTTGGAGAGACAGAGAGGAAAAGGATCGACTGTTGACAGTTACCAGAGGGCATCACCTCACTTTGGGAAACACTCACCAGAGCCGCAGTACAAGAATTTTAGAAGAATAAAGCAGATTGCTCCATCCGATTCCCAATTTTTCTGACACCATCACAACCAGAATGATTTACAGCGGCCTGCTGCTGCTCTCAACTTCAGCCCTTTATTAGGTCTCACGTTAGCAACTTTCCTTGGAGGAACAATGCCCTGCTGTACCCCACCACGCTGGTCCCCAGGCATCCTCCCTCCTCCCCTGTCCATGTTCCCTGCGCCACAGGAGAGGGAGAGCAACAACGCAGCACCTGGGACATGCAGAGGAACCAAGGGCAAGGATACACAACTTTTTAGCAAAGGGAAGGCTGAAGTAGGGTAACTTCATAGGCTAACACTGGAGGAAAAGGAAGGGCTTACACATAGCAAACAGACTTCATAAAGAACACTGCAGGTGAAAACTATTTTAAACTGGAAGAGGGTAGATTTAGATTAGATATTAGGAAGAAATTCTTCACTGAGGGTGGTGAGGCACTGGAACAGGTTGCCCACGGAAGCTGTGGATGCCCCATCCCTGGAAGTGTTCAAGGCCAGGCTGGATGGGGCTTTGAGCAGCCTGGTCTAGCGGGAGGTGTCCCTGCCCAGGGCAGGGGGGTTGGAACTAGATGATATTTAAGGTCTCTCCCAACCCAAACCATCCTATGATTCTATTTCACATCACTGCATTAGAGTAAGCCCCATCTGGGCTACCTTTCCCCATTGCTGTGTTCCATCCTCCCTTCATTTAGTTTTGTTTTTTTTTCTTAAGGGAACCGATGAAATTATTAAAACTAAAGCCAGTTCTGAAATTGATTCCATAAAATGATACGTGAATAAGAGTAGTTTGGATTGGAAGGGACCTTTAAAGGTCATCTAGTCCAACCCCCCTACAATGAGCAGGGACACCTTGAACTAGATCAAGTTCCTCAGAGTCCCATCCAACATGACCCTTAATGTTTCCAGGAATGGGGCATCTACCACCTCTCTGGGCAACCTGTGCCAGTGTTTCACCACCCTCATCATAAAAAATTTCTTCCTTATATCTAGTCTAAATCTACCCTCTTTTTGTTTAAAGCCATTACCTCTGTCACAAAAGGACTTACTAAAAAGTTTGTCTCCATCTCTCCTGTAGCCCCCTTTAAGTACTGGAAGGGGCTATATGGTCTCCCCGGAGCCTTCTCTTCTGCAGGATGAACAACCCCAACTCTCTCAGCCTGTCCTCATGGGAGAGGTGCTCCAGCCCAGCAGGGCTGCTCTCAATCCCTTCATCCCCCAGCCTGTATTGATTCTGGGGGTTGTCTGGTATATAATACCTTTTGCTACAAAAACTTTGCAGAATCAAACCTTTTCAAGCCCTTCTAGCAAACATAACATGAGTGCTTGCTGCTGATATAACAAAAAGTATCTTGCTATGTAGCAAAGATAAGTAAGAAGCGCATGTAATACTGAAAATTATTTCTCATCACAGCAGCACCTTTGGAAATTAACTCATTCTTCTTAAAAAACGTGTTTCTCCACATCAAACACTTGTCAGGAATGCTGCGGCTGCTCTCTTCGGAAACATAACCACCTCTGCAAGACCTAATTTCTCCGTGAAGGTTAATTAGTTTAATGCAGGAAACAGTCTAGTGGAGTTGGGGATTTCTTCTTCAAACAAATGAGTTAGACTTGAGTTTGGTAAATACCGCCTGAGAAAACATGGCTTTTGGATGTAATGCTTTGCACAATGGAGCATCGCTATATTAGGAGAGAGAACAACATCCTACAAGTTCTGAGTTGGCAATTTGTTAAGTTCCTTATTAAACACTTACAAAAACTGGAATGGCCTCATTTAGGGGTGGAATTGCTTCCTGCTTACTTTTGTTACACTCTATTTTGTTCAGTACAAACCTAATCTGAACCAGAACATAGCTGAGGTCGGGTTTTCTAAACGAGCTGCAGACTGACATCTTGCTGAGATACAGATGCTTCGATGAGAGGATTTTTCACCATGGCATATCAAGCCACATTATTTTAATTTGCTCTAGACAATAGTAGTACACAAGAGAGTAAACAATTTATTTTTGTTGCATATCCATTTGCATAGTCAAAATTATCACATACATTTAAGATTGCAAGACACCGATCTCTGAAGCTCATAACCTTAAAACCACAGCTTATTTGGGCATCACAAACTTAATTACCCCAAATCATGTCACTTATGGAAACACTTACTTAGAAGATTATTTTCAAACTGGCAATTTAGGTCTCAGTCAGGATTTGATTTGCGTTCCTTCTTTAATTTTAGGGAGCTTACATTTCTGCCCTGTCTTTCCCCCCCAGCCCCTGGTTGGTTTTCAAGAGCTGTAAACTGAAAGCCCCCACACAAACAATTCTGTTGATATAGAAGTAAAAGTTAACTCACTTTTCATCAGCAGGGTAACAGGAGAGGCAACTGGATACACACATGGTTTGACAAGTAGAAAGGTCACTTTATTGGATGTCTTCTCAGCAAAAAAGATGACTTTTAAGGGAGTATTCTATAGGCTTGATGAAAATAATTCATATGCAAGCCCGTATTTCTGATTGTTTCGGTAGCCTGTGCAGTGTTTATTTGGATAGTTTTCCAGGGATTTCCTGCTTTATTAAGGAGACCGTATCCTGGAGTGCAGCGTTTACATAAGTTACCTACGCAATTAAATGGGGTAACTAAAATATAGGAGGAAGCCTCTGATACCATAGGCATTATACTGAACAAAAAAAAAAAAAGACTAGCTTAATTGGGAAAGATTAACAACAAACCTTTTCCTTCTTTAGCTCTAAAGTCTATTTTTAAGCTATCAGGAAAAGTCAGTTTTATATACATATCAGCAAAGTTAAAGCTTAATAAGAAAATACAGAAAAGTTAGGTGCATTTACCATACACTAAGAATTACTGTCTTCTAGAAACTTGGACTAAATGAAGATACAAGAGTGTAAGAAACACCACCTGGCAACAATGGCTGCTGGCAAAACCACTACCAAAGTTTGGGCCGCTGAGAGAAAACTTCAGATGACTTACATTCATTTTATAGATTTATTATTTTTTTTACTAAAATTAAATTATCTTCTCATTGGTTTAGGACATTTGAAATACCACCAAAGATCAGTGCCTCTGGTTGAATAGACAGTCTTTTTGTAAAACTTACTTATTTTTAAATACTTCACCCAAACGCTGCCTAAACTTTCATTATAAGAGAGTGAAGAGCAATTTAAGTGTTTTTCAAAAAGAGGTTAAAACTCAACGCAGTCTCCCCCGCCCCCTTGTTGCATTTAGAACAGGGCTGCTAAAGCATAACTCAATGAAGCGTAACTGCTACTGCTGAATGCTAACAAATTCTTTGCTTCCTATTTTGAAGCACTTAAATTAAGTGTTCAGAAAAGCTAAATTTCATAATGCAAAATTCACAAAAGCGATTACAATAGAACACATTGCTTAAAACCCACATAACAGATACCATACAGAACACTGATAATATGCCAGATAGTCACAAATGCCAACAGAAGCAATTTGGATATAATTACTGTTTGGTTTTTGTTATCCTTCGCGTTAGTCTTCATAACTCATAGAATAAATTGAACTAATTCTAACACAATCACAGGTCTGGTTAAAAGAGTGATAGTTCTCAAAAGCAGATCTGTAGAAGGACGGTTTTGACTGATATCGTCCAAATCATCCATTTTGAGTTTTGTGTACTGTAACAATCATCAAACAGAAGCAAGTCACCACCGGGCAATTCTGCAACACTTCAGTGCTTTTACTGAGTCCAAAGACAGCAAACAAAGCCAGACTGCAGTGGCAACACAGTTTCGGAAATACAAGTAATATGACATTTCCATATACGTTAGAATTTTTAAGTTCAACTTACACACATAGGATGGTTCATGTTGCCTAAACATACGTTCTTAATGCTGTTTAGATGCTTTGGGACACCTGAGTTTTCTGTACAGCACTGTCAGGAACAACACAGCACCTACACGAAGGAGACCTGTGTCATTCTGGAGTAGCAGCGTATCCCATCACCCAGAATGGTATTAACTCAAGTGTTAACTAGAATCAACTGAGTTTCGGCAGTCTGTTCTCCATATATCAGTGAGCTATCTGTCCTTTTAATTTTTCTGCCAAATATTAGACCAAGGAAATCCCTTCAGGACAAGAGAAGTATGCTGCTGTATGCCTCAGGCTCTCCAGTAAGCAGCGGTGCTCAGCAGACATGGGATAAGCTTCATGAATGTACCTTTTATGTTCTCCAATAATAACAGCCCTTATGAAAGACTATTTCGTTCACGTGCTGAGTATCATGAATCAGCCTTTAATATATCACTGCTGCAAACAAATTATGAGAGTTCTTTCCAGTCTTGGCTGGCGTTCAGCAGATTACTCCATCCTTTTACCTCAGTTTCTCCATCTGTGGATCTGGCCACATTTGTAAGAAACCAGGAACTACAGACAAAAAAACACTGCAAGATGCAAAGTGGCTTTTGAAAACATCTGAATAAGAAGTAATTAAGAGCTTGCCCATCATTCACAGAATGGATCAGTATCTGGCAACCAGTAGCAGCTCTGCAAGGTAGCAACTTTGCTTTCAAGCAACTTGTCAAAGAAGCATTGCTGTTAAGAGGATTCCTTACACAAGCCACAGGTTTTCCTCTCCCTCAGCCCTTGGATATCTTCATCTTGTCTACTGGCAAGTGCTGGTGTAATTGCAGTTCTAAAGTGTTTCTTTAAGCTTTTACATTTTTCCCTACCTATAAACAGAGGTGCAAGACAGAAGGGTATGCACTCCTCCGTAAAGATTTTCCCCTTTCTTACATTTATCTAACCTACCTGAGACGCAGTTATTTTGCTAACTGGCTTAAGTAGGAGCCCAGCTTATTGCATTATAGGGGATATTCACATATGGAAGTGACCACAGGCCAATTACCTCTTCAAATAGACCAGGCGCGTTTATTTGTATGTGTGATTCCATAAACATGAGAAGACACGGAGTACAAGTTTGTATTGCCAGCAGCAATTTTGCCTGCTTTCACAGTAGCAAAACAGAACCATACTTACAGCGCAAGAGCCCAGTGAACTCCTGCCTTTGGAGGAGACTAAAAGGGGGCCCCAGCTCAGCAGTTTGGACGCCGAGTGGCAAACACCATCTGTATCCTTTTCCCTTCCATAAAAGGAACCTTTATAGGAGTGTAAAGGAAAACAAAGAAAGATTACTACCAGTAGTTATAAATACTCAAATGAATAGTTAATCATCCAATAAGAATGTGAGTTCTCTCAAGACATTGTACTAAAGCAAATTAGTCAAAAATATAAAACTACTGAACAAGGGTGCTCCAAAAAGCAAGCAATAAACTCAGCCAAGCAAAAATCTCTCCCTACCCCGACTCCACAGCTGTTACTAAAATATAACTAGGAAGAAAAAAAAAAAAAGCTCAAACCTAGTATTTTTATTTCGTTCATTTTACTTTGGTTCATCTTGACTTTCCTATACCTTCCCCTTTTGGTCAGAAAAGCTGCAGCACAACAAACATGCCTACATGGGATTTGCTTACAGAGTTCTAAAGCCAGTACATTGCAACAAAGGCTGCAATCACAGGGGGCACCTAGGGAAGCCTATCTTTTGGTGCTGTTTTCAGCTAGCCAGCCCTAGAAGTCAACACTGAGAAGAAAAATAAACATAGTTTTGACATGTACAGTAGTAAGAATTAGCGTCGTATCCAGACAAGGAACAAGCCATTTAAAACAGAAGTTAGTGGATTAACCAGGCTAACAGCTTACACTGCGTGTTTATTCAAGCTGCGACAAGTCAGCCAGTGAAGCAAGGGCCCGCCATTGTGAGTTTGTGTTCCACAAACATTTAGAACAGCTTTAAGGTCTTTTTTTGTTTAGGGGTTTGTTTCTATGGAGAAAAAAAAAAAAGAATATAATAGAGAGCGAATATAACTGACCCAACTGGAAGTAGTAGGCTGATGAACTAATGGCCTCCTCAGCCGTACATGAAACACCAGCACCACCAAGAGGCAGCCCATGGTTAGTCTGCCAACAAAAAACACACATCAGAAAGCACATGGGAACATTCATCCCCCACCATATACATGTTGTATACATACGTACACAGAGCAATCTAGACATTTATTCACATATATATAAAGACACGCAATTAGGTACTTAACTTCAACGAGAAATTATTATTTTTTTGAGTATCAGTTGGAATATTCCTGATGACAAGACATGCAACATCACCTGATCCTGAGAAATTCTCTTCTTATACATCTGTTGATTTTAACTTCCAGTTGAAGACATCTTCCTGTCTTGACTGTGGATGTGAAAGCAAGTCAGTGCTTGGTTCAAGAAAGGTAGTTAAAGCCCTTAGTTGGAATCCTGCCTGTCGAGCTACATCTAGTTTATCACTTCCTGTTACTAGGCATAAAGGCACGTGCATTCTGAAATAAAAATAATAAAAGACAATGTACATCCTAGAACTTTATGCCAGCGACAAAGGTCTGAACTTAATTTGGTGTAACTCCATTTAGCTTTCTGGTTTATTTTTTTATTTTAGATCACTTTATTTGCTTTCTGAGGAAATTTGGTGTTTTCTAGAAAGTTCATCATTTAGTGTTTTAAGATAGCAGTAACTGGAAGTAATATAAAAAAAATCAGGCCAGATTCCTCAAAATAATTGCAAGCAGTTCATGCCATCTCATCTAAACACTTTTCTTAAAGATTATTCATCAGGGCAGAGGGAAATTTCTGTTGTTTTGCACACGATACAGTTAAGTTCTTGACATCAGTCAACCATTGGCATTTCTCAACCAGAAACTCTTTCCCCCTGTACCTCCCTCATGCTGCAGCCTTTGAAGGCACATCAGCAAAAATCCTCCTGGAAAAATAAAAGTATACAGTAGGCCATTTTGGTAGTATCAGATCCTACACCAAGGAAACAGAAATTTTGGCATGCCTAAGGTTATACACCTGAAGCAACTTCCATTTTCAGGACTGAAAAAAGCCATGCTACATAGCCACAATCTGAAATTGTGTAATGAAGTCTGGATATCCAACAGCTAACATTGAAAGACGTCAGCCCTTTGAACACGTAAGCAGATTTATTCCAAATGCTACTTCCTAACACAAAGATCAATGCTGGTAAGATTTTTGACTCCATGTACCTACCACGCCCCTCTGATTTAAAAATTATCTCCAATTTAAACATATAAGCAACCCAATCCACACTTTTAAGGTATAAACAACACACTAAAGGAAGGAGTCCACAATTAACCAGTTTAGGATCACATAACACCATATACCTTACGAGGAACGCCTGAGGGAACTGGGGTTGTTTAGCCTGGAGGAGTCTGAGGGGAGACCTCATCACCCTCTACAACTACCTGAAAGGAGGGTGTAGAGAGATGGGGGCTGAGCTCTTCTCCCTGGGGACAAGGGATAGGACAAGAGGAAACGGGTTCAAGTTATGTCAGGGCAGGTTTAGATTAGATATCAGGAAACATTTTTACACTGAAAGGGTTATTAAACATTGGAACAGGCTGCTGAGGGAGGTGGTGGATTCCCCATCCCTGGAGGTGCTTAAGAAACGGGTAGATGTGGTACATAGATGGTTTAGAAGTGGTTTTTGTCCGTGTTAGGCTAATGGTTGGACTTGATGATCTTAAAGGTCCCTTCCAACCTTGCTGATTCTGTGATATAGTCAGAGTAAAATTAATACTGAATTTAGTTTAACTTAATGAGAAATCTATGTATTTTATTATGTTAGCTAGGACACTCAGTCTGCTCTCTCCAGGTAACAGCACACAAAAAAAATTGTTTCTTTTCTCAACATGAGTTTAATCTGGTTCTCGCTATTTTCTGCAAGTGGACTGAACGTTTTGTGACTAGAAGAGCAAAAAGTTACTTCCATTCTGGGCTGTCAGGCATTCCCAATGACCTTTGATACTTTAGGTGACAGTCTGCAGGCAAAGCCATTGAAATTTCTGAAGTATCTTTAGAGGAGTCACTAAAGGAAAAAAGAACCTAAAAAAAAAGATCCCAATCAGACTACAGTAACTTCATTTGAACAAATACAACCTGCCTGAGAGCAGCATAGAGGCATTACATACTTCAACCTATACCGCTGCACAAAAAAGATTTTTCTGAAGATTTATGAACTGCTTTGATACTGGTGTGTTACTTTGTACAAGATCAACTGTAGAAATTTAAGACATATTAACTTTGAGAAGCCTGGTATTACAGAATGAAAATGCAGTTATCACCCTAGATTTAGGGTTTTAAGATAACCAAGAGCTTTAAACACATACTTCAGGAAGATAGGGGTTTTTTTTAATTCATTGTCTTAAATATATAGCTGTGAGTATGGATGCATCTTGAAGTACAACATTAAAAATTACAGTACACATCTAGTTAAATAATTTTAACATATATTCTGCAAAGAAATGAATTAAACTCTTATTCTTCCAGATTTGCTTAACTACACTTGTATTTTCAATAAATCAAAACGCTATGCAAAGAACAACTCTGGAGACTCTATAACCTCCACAAATTAATCCTCAAAGCAAGGCAAAAGAAAAGCAAAAGAAACCGTTTCATCTTTGACTTGTTTTATTTTATCAAGACAACAGCTAATACAGAGTTAACAATGCTGAACATACTGTTCATCATGCAAGAAGTATATTTAATTTTAATCCTTTTCTAACTACTGCTACTCAGAGACAGTATGGGATTTTTGTATTTGCAGGGTAGAATGTTTATTAAGTCAAGCCTTGTCTCAAGTGTGGTGCAATCAGAATGTTCGGAACAGCTGGTTAGGAAGATAGCCAAGATGCAAGAAAGATGTCTGAGCCTCCTTCTCAAGGGCAGCCAACTCTTGTACTGTAGGTGCCAGAATATCCACGTGGCCTTTATACAGTCCACCTGCCAAGACAGACTCAAACTAAACGATGTGTTCAAAACCATTTTCAGCAGAACTAATAATGCTCAACCACAGTCATTCAGAAAGTTAAAGTAACTTTGTTAACTTGTTAAAAAAAAAAGCACAAATACAACAAAATACAGGCATATACACGCTTCAGTCACTTGCAACCCACAGACTGCACGTTACAAATCCAGAAGACAGCAAAGAACTAACAGGGTCTTTTTAAAAATCTATCTATTCTGTAGCTACACAGCAGATAACCAAGAAACTGAGCACTGCATAGCAAGGTAGCTCAAGAGTAGTTCATTACTTACCACCCAGAGCTCTTTTCTGCCCATATGTAACTTTCCCATCAAAATCATCTACTGGTACTTTTATGTCTGGTTCAACTTGGGCAATAGTGCAGTTTAAGTGTTCTTCAATCTCCCCCAGCAACTAAAAAAAATAAAATTCAAGTGTCTTAAAGTACTCTTATGGTCCAAGACTTCAGTCAGACTAGTGCTCTGAATAGTCATTCAAGTAGTTTCAACACCAACTGTACACTGAAAACAATTTCGTCACAGACACCAAAGACTAACACATTTTTTGCTCAAGTAGATTATGTAAGTTCGTGTCCAGTCTCAGTGTGTTTTTACCCTGCCTAGAAACCTTTATTTTACATCCTACCCTACTTATGCGAGTGGGGCTGCTTTATAATAAAGAGCTCACGGTCCAAGCTTATTTTACCACAGATGATGTAGCATTCACCCTTCTGTAAGGTAGGAAGGAGGGAAGCACTGTGAATTTAACAAGGATTGATGCTTGGTATGCAAATCCCAATAAAAATGTACTCAAGCAGCACACTATTTCCAGGTTAGAGAAGTAACAGTTTGAAGTTACTTACAGTTTTGCAACAAACTAAACCACCTAAAAAAAATATGTAACTAACATACTGTAACCCTTAGCAGCATTTGACCAGGAAGACTACAGAGAAGCTGTAAATAAGACTCCAACAGAATTGGCTAGAAATATTAAAATAAGCTTTTGTAACTAAATAAATAACTTAGGGAAAGTATAACTTGTGAAAGTTCTCTATATTCTTCTTTTAATTATATCAAAGGTTTATAAACATCCCAAAGCTACCTTTGTACTGCAACTACACAGCTAAAACAAGAACTACATCCCACAGTCTTTTAGAGTAACTTGAATATTCTGGTTAAGCAAAACATTTACCTGCATCTCATTGTACCATATGGTACAACCTCCTTCTTCCTTCAGTCTAGTATTATAGCACCCTTTTCCACGACTACTGCATACGTGATACCAAACCTAGAAATAAAGGAAACAACTTCTAAACTTTGTGAAATAGTTTAATACATCCATTTTGATTAATTATAGCATGAAAAAAGAATTCAGAGATCTATTTAAATTCCCTTTCAATTAAGCATGAACAAACAAGCAGTTTTCCAATACAGGATATTAAAGTCAGATATTAGCTGTGGATAGAACTTCAGTAAATAATGTCTGTTCCATCTTGCTTTGGAGCATAATTACCTTTTCTTTCTCTTTTGCCACAAGGGAGATTGCCAAACCCATCCTGAAGTATTAAGGGAGAAGGGAGAGAGAAAAACATATTTCAATAACCATTGCCAACTTATGAAACAACAACAACAAAATAATCAAGAAATAATCAAGAAAAATAAAATCAAAATAATCAAGAAAACATAGCGACTACTCTGAACACATACATACCTCTCAGCTCTGCCTACTCTCCCAATTCGATGAACATAGTTCTGTTTTTCATCAGGGAGCGTGACATTGATAACTGTATAAGAAACACACAATCCACAGAGAATAAGTTAGGTTTTTTAAAAAATATACAAGCTAAGATCACAGACCAGACACCTAAAATAAATATGATTTTGATTGCATATGCAAATATGATTTTGATTAGATACTTCATGTTCTATTACAGCAGTTACAGGTGTCATTACCTGCAATACCTACTCTTAAGGCCTCATTGTAAAACTGCTTTCTCCACAATTACTTTTTGACAAGAGCAGAAAAACAAATGAAGAATCCCCAGTAATGCAGAGCATCATCAGGTATTTGAGAAGGTATGGTGAACAACCACGAACAACCAAATTACAAGTTGCCTAGTTCAAGCCTTTAACATCTACAGCTTTTTAAAGTGAAGCTGTAAGTCATACCCCCGTTTTAACTGCAAATATATTGAAGCCGTATGCAATTCAATAGCTTAGTTTAAAAGTTATGTCTTACCGTACGGGACACCGTGAATATCAATTCCTCTAGCAGCAACATCCGTGCAGATCAAGAAACGGACATCTCCTCTCTACAAAAAACACAGTTCCAAAGAAGTGTACTAAATAAAGCAAACAAAATCCCAGGCAATGCAACAGTAGTCTTTCCCATTTACTTCACCTTGAAGTGGCTCTGTACATTTAAGAACACTTCAAATAAAGCTCTTCCACAGTGCAATATTGCTTTTTGAACATGAATAGCTTGGCCAATTTACATCCTTATTTCTTCCCCCAACAGCATAAGGCCAGTATAAATCAATAAATGGCCAATATTTAAATAACTTTTTTTTAATAGTCAAGACCCAAAGACTCTAAGAAATAATGCAGTCTGTTACAAAGCTTAAATTTAGGTTTTATTTAAAGGTAAGCCCTCTCAATGAAAACTCACAAAGGTCATACTGACTAATGGTATAGATTTCCACCTACAGAAATTGTGCCTCAGAATTTTAGGAAGTGGACCAGAGAGCATTTGAATGCAATTTAATTTAAATGGATAACTAGCAAAATAAATTAGCATATGATATCAGATATTGGGAAGTAAGAGAAAAGCCTTCAAGAATCTGCTCCATCACCTTAAATCTTTCCAGGTTTTGCTTTCTTTCTTGAGGTTTTCTATCACCATGCAGACAGACACATGAGAACTGATGTCCCTTCCTGTCAGGGCCTGAAAGAATTGCCATGCATTAATAACAAGTTATGCCACAACACCATACAGAACTGGAAAGAAGTACATTTTGCAGGCAAAAGTCTGGACTCAGGGGAACTTCACTGAATTTATTAAGTTAATATAAAGTTCTGATTACTGATAGAGGCATTGGAGAAAAACAAGACAAACAATTAAACAAACACTTTTCCTCCCCCCTCCCCAGAAGAGGTCTGTGTAGTCATGTCTGCTCACTCCTTAAAATTCCTTTGTTTCTCTAGATGTGTCTTCACCTGCCTCCTCACATATTCCCTTTCAGCGTCCCCTGTGTTTTCTCTCACATTTCTCCTTCTATGTTTCCTTACGTGCGTACTTTTGTACACACACGTTTCTTCCTATGTCTCCTGCCCATAGCAACTATCACTTTTTCTTATATCTGTTTCAGCAGAAGCACCATATGCTTTTCTTATTGGTTCAAATTTTGGTGCATGATGGGTTGTTTCCAGCCATTTCCAAGCTGTCTGGAACAAACACAGGGTAGTTCATTGGCTTCACAAATGCCACCCCTGCAACTGCCTAGTACCAAACCCTGACTTTTATGCCCAGTCAGTATTTAAAAAAAAGCCTTACACACAATTTTATTTGTGGGGTGTCTGAATATCAGTGACCTCTATCATACAATTGCAGCTCTGAAATAAACCGGAAAGTGAGTAGAAGTTTTCGTGAAAAATACTACCTCCACCCTGTTGGATGAAGTACTGCTCCATATTATCACAGTCAATTTTAGTCCTGCAGAAAACAATGGCTTGATCCATCTTGTGTTCTTTGATTGCCCGAACGGTGTATTCTCCTTTTAGAATCTTAATAGCTTCAGACCACATTTCTAAATAAAAGTAAAGATGTTATTTCACTCAACTGTTTAAAAATGTGAAAAGCCTTTGAACACCACACATTTAAAGCTTTCTCTAGCCTTTCAGTAGACAGGTAAACTTCTGTTAGCAGAGCAAGTGAGGTAGACTTTCAGTTTTTCCTGCTCCCCTGCTCCAAATAATATAATACAGAAGGAATAAAACTCAGGATTTTCAGGTTACTTATATACACTGACAACCATTTGTTGTTTACATACCCACAAAATATATATTCACATCTATTTCTCTCAACCCTAATTACAGAAACACATTCATCTTCACAACTACAAAAACATAGATATAAAAATTCGGAGGAACATGACTCAAGGCCAATATCTACTATAATTCAGATTTACTTCATAACATTTACAAAGGATTATTTCACAAGCTATTACTTAACTAGTATTGCTGATTACCTGGAGTGTTAGCACCAGGTCGTGTATTGTCTTTTGCATGTACTTCATCAGTCTAGGAAAAAAACAAACAAACCACCTCAAGTCATTAGCCCATACTTCACAGAGGAAACACTTAACTCCCTTAACATATAATTAGCAAGAAATTAAATAAAGTTTGAAAGTAATCTTAGCATTCTGTTCTCCCACCAGATAAGTTAATAGACCTTTAGCTAAGAAAAGTCTTAGGTGTAAGCACACAAAACTTGTTCATAAAAAAGGACAATAAAATTATTTATACAGACACTGGATAGAAACCACCTTTGTACAAAGTGATGAATTAAAAAAACCAAAACAAACATACACCAAGCCTGAAATCAACTTGCTACAAACACTGCTAAATAATACGCAATCATTCCTTGTGGTTTTCCCTGTGCCAGGCTGAATCAGATATAAACCTAAAACCCAAGAGAAATAAATTCATGCTAAGACTTAATGAAATAGTTCTAACAGAAGTAACAAAGGGAGGTTCCAGAGATAACAAGGAGTTAAGAAAACCTATTGATTGTAGCTGCTTAAGAGTTGCTGAGAATGAAATACAGTCCCAGGTTATTCAGAAATTGATAACTAAAGACTTCAACAACAACCACCACCTCACACAAATAGGTGTGCAGTATTTAAACTAGAGTCTCAAATGTATTCTGAGATTAAATCCATTCCTCTAAAAATTGCTCGTCTCACATACAGACAAAACTACTTTACAGATCATTCTGTCTTGGAAGGTTTACTTCCTCCTGATGAATCAGGAAAGACAAGTACTAACTACAGCTAGGCTACAGACGANACAGACGATTAGCTGGGAAATGAGTGAAAAAGCAGTGTGGCGCCACTGTTCTCTTGTACAAATCAGAATGTTACTCTATCAAGATCTTCCTCAATCATGTTTCTAAGACTGACCAGTTCAGAAACAGTGTTATGACATCATCAACAGCACGATGCTGACTATCATAGAACGAACCATTTCAGATACACTAAGGCATTTCAGTAGCTGG